>JAULBM010335942.1:0-12799 GCA_032357055.1 Geukensia granosissima
CTATTTTGGAAGGGGCCCACTACTGACAAAACTTTATGTTTGCCCGATACCTGCCCTGAAAATTCATAGATATATGATCATTTCTAAAAGCGAATGAATGTTTTCAAATTTGGCGGAAAAATAATTTCCTTATACCCCCAGAAGAAATACAATAAGGGCTTTCCGTTGGAAGGAAAGCCCTTAAATATAAGCGATCATATTGGCGTTCGTTACTACATTAGCTGTTTATTTCATTTGGTTCATAAATGTAAATAGAAATGCAGTTTGACAGATCTTCCTTTTTTCGGTATCAAGCAAGTCTGATGACGATAAATCCAGAAAGACGCTTTACACGTAGTTAAATTCCAGACTAGAAAACATATGTAACTATTTGAAGCAGCCACGCTGCATATCCCCGCGCTACTCTGTTGATTAATAGTTTAATGAGAAAGTGAATATTAAGAGATTACTTGTAATTTTCAAAAATGGGGGGTGGGCAGACCTCTGGGAATTCCAATGAAACTTTTCTTTTCATGCAGAGTAAGAATATTTATGGTTTAGGGTTGGGGATTAGAACATTTTTTTTCCAGATAACTTCTAATTTTAAATTTTTAGAATAAGCGTGTGGGGTAGACCCACGGGGATGCTCATGAACATTGCCTGATATGTCAATTTACAATATATATGGTTTAGGGTTTGGGATCTGAATGTTTTAGAAATAATTTGTAATTCCAATAATAAGGGGTTGGTTGACCCCCGGGGATTCCCATGGACCTTGGCTTTTCATGCCAACTTTGAATATATATGGTTTAGAAGTAGGGAACTGAATGGTTTTTGAAATATTTGTAATTTCCAGAATAAGGAGGGTGGGGCTGACCCCTGGGGATGCCCATTAAACCTGACTTTTCATGCTGACTTAGAATATATATGGTTTAGAACCCCAACCCTGGGGATGCCCATTAAACCTGACTTTTCGTGCTGACTTAGATTATATATGGTTTAGGAGTGGGGATCGAAATGGTTTTTGGGATAATTTGTTTGGCTGACCCATGGGGATGCCCATGAAACATGACTTTTCATGCCGACTTAGAATATATATAGTTTAGGGCAGTTTTTTAGATAATTTGTGATTTTCAAAATTAAGGCGGAAGGGCCAGCCCCGATGGGTGATCATAAAACTCCGCTTTAAATAATAGTAAATATTATATATGGTTTATTAGGGTGGATCTTATCTTGTATTGACATATTTACAATAATGTAATGATGTAACCTTTTGTACTGTCTATCCCAACCTTTAGGGCATTATCAAAATTCCGAAACCTTTGGCAGTCTACAATTAAAGTACAATTACTGAGCCAAGTTTTAGTTCCGTACTCCATTTAACCTCAGAGGAGTTGCGTGACAAAGGATTTATGTACCATAAGGTTACCCGTGTATCTCCACACCTGGGGGCATTATCAAAGTTCCAAAACATTTGGCACAATCTATATCTCAAGTGCAATTGTTGAACCAGGTTTCAGTTCCGTATTCCAAATAACGTAGCGGGAGTTGCATGGCAAATGAAAAATGTACCCTAAGGCTACCTCTATAGCCCAGCCCATGGAGGCGTTATCAAAATTCCAAAATCTTTGGCACAGTCCCCACACATAGTGCAATCGATGTTCATCTTCCTACGTCTCACGGTTCCTGAGATTATCTTTGACATTAACGGCATACACGTACGTTCGTACAGAACGTACGAACAGAAAAAAACATGATCCCCGCGCTATCACTAGCACGGGGATAAAAATTGAAAAGCCAGAACAAATATGACAAAGTCAAAAAGAGAAAAGAAACATAAACTCCTTTACGAAACAGATGTAAAGTTTGATGCTCTGAAAAGGTAGGGTCTTCTCCCGATCAGGCCATTTCTCCAAATGACTAGAAGACCATCTTAATTTCTATGATTAATGGAACACCTTTTAGACTTGCTTAGATACATTGATAATAAAACATCAACCAAAAGATTAATGTCTTATAACGTAATGCCTTGTTTCAGTAATTTGCATGATAACAGCAATCCTATTCTATAATTATTCTGATAATGGAACGAGAGGATAGCGAAACAATTGCGACATAAACAAGAGAAAATCTACATAGGCTGAATGTTTACAATAGGAAAGTTGAAATCATCCAGTGTGTTGTTAATCGTGGAAATAAATTACCACGCTGGTCTATTTCTAAGAATGCTTTTCAGTATAAATCCGGTTTCAGTATTTTTCTTACTGCTCTGAGGGTTTCTTCCGTCAATTGTATTATCATATCATTTCAGTCCAGTTGACTTGCTACATGATGACAGATTGATTTATATTTATGTAGCAGCGTTTGGATGTACCTCTTCTTCTATCATTAAACTATTAATTGACTCAGATGAACTTGAGATAGAAGCATCTTAGGCAGTCAAGCCCTGGATCAAATGTGCGTTTTATTAACAATTATACATCAAAACTTTTTTAATGAAAGAGCTCGACAAATTTGTTACCAGTTTTTAATACCTTGACAGTTTGTCTGTTGGGCCGTCCATGAAATTACGCATGAAATTTGTACAGGATCCAGTGAAGAATATCCAAGTACATAGTACACAAGAGACAAGACAAATTTGAAATAAACTGAAAGAAAAAAGAAAACAGAAAGGCCTGGAAACCACGACCCCCCCTATAAAATGGGAGTGGGATCTGATGTTCTGGAAGGGTAAGTATCCCTTTGTCTTGTGCGCAACACCCGTCGTGCAAACTTAAACTTTAATCCCAGTCGTCTGGGAATGATTCTTTTTCTGGAAAAAATTTTGAAAATAGTATGTTGTATTCGTAGGAGCATTTTTTTCGTTTACCCGAGCAACTGATTCCTGTTTGTCGATACATTTAAATCTTTACATATAATACTCCTATAGATCATATGTTTTTCTTTTGCTTTGCAAGCGTTAAAGCGGGTGGCTTTGTATAGAGTAAATCTTATCTTTTTTGAGTGAAGCGTGTTTTAAGCGACTTCAAGATAAGTCGGACAACAATCTCCTGTTTGACGAACCTTTACAATTTAAATATACTGCAGAAAACACACCAACGGGTTTAACCCTGCCACATGCATGTGTGCCTTTCATTTCAATATTTTTCAATAGATTTGGTCGATTGTCGTGCTTTATGATTTTGTATTCGGGTCTTTTACAGTTATGGTATGGACTCTGTTTGAAGACCACAATGGGATCTTTAGAAGTTGAGAAGTTTAAATTCGACTGTCAATTTCGTGGATGGCTGTCTCATGTACAATCATGCCAAATCTCCTATTTTAATATATTCATACAAGGAAATTTTGCATCTTACATGACTTATTCAAAGGCGTGATGATGTTGAGTTGTAAGGAAAAAGGAATTAAAACTCATTAAATGTGTGCATTACAACAGCAAAATAAATTATTATTTGGATATTTTACAACGGTCTTAAGTTATATATTATGGACCTTTCAAGTTTTAATGTTTTAATTTAATCTTTATATTGCTTTCCATGTAGTTCCGTTTTTGCTGTTGGTTTTAATTGTGGTGTCGTTCCAGTTTTACCCCATATTTGCTGCAATTCGTCATTGAACTCCAGTCGTCTGACCTACTTTGGGATTGATACATACTGGATATATGTAAGTTTTCATAATGTCAACCATACTTAATACCTATTTTATAAGTCGTACATCTGACATCTATCAGAGCTGCCAAAATAAATAAAATTTCCAATTTAAATTTTTCAATAAACATCCTCGTTATTGTTTTCTTGAAAATCTGGTTACTGTTCATAATATTGCAAAAAACTTTTTTGGTTGAACTAACTGAAGTCCAGTGTAGAATACCTATGTGAGAGATCCAAAGTGAATAGCTCAAAGCGACAAGACAAATTTGCAACAAACTAAAAGATTAAACGAAAACCAAAGGAACAAAGGCTTGAGACGAATCAGATACATGTATTCACGCTTTGTTTTATTGAATTATATTTGATCAGAGGGAACGTATCAATTTCGAGAATGTGCAGGCAAAATGATAAAGTATAAACATAGACGCTAAAGAATAGTCTGTGAAAAAAGTTTGCAAGATTTGAGTGAATTCAGTAAAGCTCGCATGAAAAATGTAAACCTTCGTCGTTCCAAATTAAAAACGTTCAACTAATATAGAAAAAAGAGATGTGCTATGGGTGTCCATGAGATAGCTACCCAAATCGTAATAATCCCAAACTTCTACAGGTTGACCTAAGGCCTTTAACAAAGTAGACATGTCCCAACTTTATGACAAATTGAAATAGGCCCCAAAATTATTCGGTTATGACAACTATCAGCAAAATAAGTAAAAAAAGTTACACACATAAAAGCGACATCCACTGGATTACAGGATCTTCACCTGGGACAGGCACATAAATTATGTGGTGAGACTAACATGTTTGTGAGTTCCCATGTCTGGGACAGTGTGGTGACAGAACGAGATTAAAACCAGCTGTATAATATTTTATTTTTGAAGTCGCTACATAATACGCAGACAATAACAAATAAAACAAGAGAAAACAAAATGTACCATCCTCGAAAAAGTACTTGTTTTTTTCTGACAACTAGATAAAAAAATATAAACAAGTAGATAACAAGCCTGGTTCTCTCAAGCTACGACACCAATCAAAACACCTCCAGTTGGATTTTGTGTCAAAATATTATTAAAAACCAAAGAAAACAAGTTGTCATAGTTAAAAGGTATCGACAGCATGTAGGACAAAATTGTACAGATTATATACTTTTGTGTTCGTCTTCCTGTTTGGTAAGTCTTATAATAACATCGAAGGTGATAAAATGATAAGTCTTAACTACAAGATAACATAAAGGAATTTGTATCTTGTATGAAGTTCTAATTATATTTGTTAATGGTTTTTAGTATCGATTTCAAGCTTGAAATCCATTTCAACATTTTTATAGTGTGTTTTTATTGTCACACCACTGTCCCAGTTTAGGGGATGGTTTAGCGCTCACCAATCAGTTTTACCCCGCCAAATACAAATCTGCCTATCCCAAGCCAGGAACCTGTAGTCCAGTGATTGTCTTTGTTTAATTAGTCATTTAGATAGATACTACAGAAACAAAAAAGTCTGCTTCTTACCTAGACTTACTCCTAGAAATTAACAGTAAGGGCGGGTTAAGAACAAAACTTTACAACAAGAGAGATTACTTTGATTTTCCGATTGTAAACTTTCCGTTCATGTCTAGCAACATTCCAGCAGCACCTGCACACGGAGTGTAGATTTCTCAATTGATACGCTACTCCAGAGTTTTTGCTTCCTACCAGGATTTTATTGATAGAGGGTTGCAGCTGACTAGAAAGCTTCTGAGCCAAGGGTTTCTCAGGGAAATATTAGAGTCATCACTTTCTATACCCCGGCCGCCCTCGGGGGGGGGGGGCATTTGTTCACACAAAGATCAGCTAGGAATTTTTCACCAGAAAGGAGACTGACAAGTCACGTTATCATACATTATCGTATGTTTAATTTGATTAATTGTTTAACTTTTTTCGTCCTGAATATGCATGAATTATTTGACTCTGGACGCTAAATAACAATCAATCAATCAATCAATGTAAACAAATGGATGCTTTTTTCCAAGATACAAAGGTTGATCCTAGTGTAACGTCTAATTTAACTACGCATTCTGTCAGATGACCTGTCTAGCGAAAAAAAACGACTGTCTTAATTCCAGAATATCGATAAAATTCGGCAAAACAAATTTACCAAAATTTCACTTAAAATTCATTTAAATATAATGAAACAGTAATAATCACGATGGATGTTTCGTAAATATACCACTGGAAGAGAAACAGACACAGTTGTCTGTAATTCCAGTATATATCATTATTGAACACAGAAAAAACTGAAAAAAGAATTCGATGATCGCCAAATTGCAGACAAAATAATTAAAAATAATTAAATACGAACAACAATACATTGTCAACTAAAGCTAGAGTAACACGAACCTTATAAAAACTAGAGTTAGTTTAGGTGCTCAGAATGGGTGTGCAACTCCTGCTCCACTAGTGACACCTGCCGTATAACTCAGTAGACAAAACCAGTGTTTAATAGCAGTCGATGTTAGTCACAACCGGTATAAGAACGGATTTGTTGTCACGAAAATTGTTATTTGTGAAATTAATATTATAAACCGGTCAATCAAATTATTATTGAGGCAGGCAAAATTTCTGAATTAGTGACTTTAATCTTTCCTTGAGAAATCCTTGTTTCGGTAGCTTTCTTGTCAGCAGCAATCCTATATCATATCAATAAAATCCTGATAGGAATCTCACTCTGGAGTAGCGTTTCACCTGACAAATATATACTCGGTATGCAAATGCGTCCGGAATATTTCTTGACATGAACGGAAGTTTACAATGAGAAAATCAAAGTCGTCTTTCTTGTCGTTAAGTTTTTTCTAATACTCGCCCTATCTGTCAAATTTCTATGTGTAAGTCAAGTTATGAAGCAAACCTTTCTGTGTCTAAAGTATTCGTGTTTTTTTTCAGTTCAATTGGATAGATGCGGTCAACATAGTGACCACATTTAGCATTATTCATTTGAAGAACATTATCTATTTAGCACAACGTGAAACCAAAATATTGAGCCAACTTTTTCTCTTTTCTCTGCCGAAGGCTCTGTATGTAGTCAGCTTCACACGAATAAAGGAATCGTAATGCCGACAGTCTGTTGAAATACACTCTGCAAAAGAATACAGAAATGCTGTAAATCAAGAAATCGACCACTCTGCAAATGTCACTCATGACGAGCTGTTGAAAAGGGTCTTTAACGTGCATTTTCCCAACGTGGGGCACGGCGAAAACGTTTCCGCCAGAGACGATTTGAGATTAAACATTCCGGCCAACAAACGGACGCTCCTTTAGGAGAGGTTCTACCTCCTGGCGAAAAAAACCGAGCAATCAATTTCTTAACTTAAGTTACTATCAGGATGGTTTAATATTTATACATCCCACCAAACAAACGGACGCCCTATTAGCAGGGGTTCTACCTGCAGGCGGAGAAACAGTACGTCCCAGTACTTGTCTGACATGAATTTTTTCAAACAATGTTTTTTCAGAAATTTGCTGCATTTCCTAAAATTCTAAAACACTGAAAAAACGGAAATGCCTGGAAAGGTAATGCCTTAGTAGTAGTCATTGCCGTCCGATTTAGCTTCCCATTTCTTTTTGTTTGGATTTGAGTGCTTCTTTGCTATATTTGAATCTTTGACATTCTATGTTTCAGTTACTTATAAAAGGTTACTCCTTGAAATGTACATAAAGCATAGTAAAATTTTCCGTATTTATTAAATATTTGTTATTTTGTATTCTATACATCGGCCATCCTCACTGAAAAATAAAGCTGGGGTAACACGAACCCCACAAAAAGCTGGGCGAGTTCAAATGCTCTGGAAGGGTAAGCAACTCCTGCTCCACAAGTGGCACCCGTCGTGTTGCTCGGTAGACAATGTCGATGTATAGTCACAATCGATGTTAGTCACATTTTCGGAGTAATGACTGTAACCTTATCATGAGAAACTTTCTTGTCAATTTCAACCCTCATGAATAAAATTCTGATAGGAAGCACGATCCCTGGGGCAGCGCTTCACATTAATACTGGAATCCGTTTTTACTACTGATTACATATCTTTAAATCACTTTAAAAAGAGTTTATGGAGCATTTTCTCAAACACTGCAATGTAAATTTGAATGTAAGGATACTTAGGTAGCTTTGTATCCAGTAAATTTAAGTGGAGGAATATAAAATTTTTCCAACCTCGATAACGAAGATAAAACTGACCAACAATTGCCAAGGTTTTATTCTTTGAAAAGGGTCGTCAAGGTATATGTTTATGCCAAATGATTAATCAACCACCAATACCTTAATTAATCAGTGTATGTGATATGATTTGTAGACAAAATCAATGTTGTTAAGAGGTTTGTCAGCAAGGACAACCACATATTTGTGATGAGAGATGTTTAGCAACATTCGCATTTTCGAAGACTGATCAGCGTATGTATTTCATAAATCAACTTGCAAATTCGTTTTATCGACCTCAAAGCCTTCATCCATCGGTAAATCCAATTTGTAGAGAAATATTTTTCTTAAATATTGAGGTCACCATTATCTACGTAGCAGTCATGATTATATTTGAATGCTTAACTTTTACACTTGCATTCCCGGGATTGATTGTGCTTAGATTCTTAAAAACGTGTTTATGGTTCAAATTTTGGTTTCAATGAATATGTTATATGTGTGTCAAAAGATCTTTAAAATATTGTTTAGCTTTAGATTTTACGGATTAATGATGCAGTTCAATGCTTAAATTGACTGCGCCAAGAAATTTGTTAGCGAACAAACATTTAAAAAATCCAACGTTTTTCTTGCTCTTCAGTCTTAAAAGTAACTGGTTTGAAAAGCTTGCGAGTGACATGATTGAATATTTAAGTTCGTGTATGCTTGAATTAAAATTTATAATTGGTGTCTCCAGTGTCAAGTCCAGAGTTAAATACCCAAAGGTGCATAGTCCAAGAACTCCTATGCACTTTTGATCACTCACATGGGTATTCTACACAGGAATTACAAAACAGGAATGGGATCAGGGGCTCTAAAAGGGTAATCAACACTCGTCGTGGAATCGATTCACTCTAATCCGGGTTAACGTCAATCCAAGGAGAGGTTAACCTATTGTTGTATTACCGGTAACAGGTCCATAACCAATTGAGATACCATATGGAACAACTAATTCGTGATTGCGCCCATAGAATTTTAGGAGGGACACTTAGAGGTTTGTGTATAAATGACAGAGGATCAGTAAAGGACACATCATAAGTGCAGGAGACCTTTAATCTGGGATCTTTTGTGTCTAGATGCAGAGCTGAAGAAGTTCATTACATTCACACATCTACATTGTGGGCCTGTTAAAATACTCATACCATCAATTTGGTCATAATAGCCATATGGTGTTGCTGTTTCCAGTACTCACATCCAACAATGTTCCTTTTTTATGGAGATGTCTGGTAGATTGTTATCTTTTGTAAATCTTTTTTGATAATATGAACTTTCATGAAAGGAATAGAATAATCGGGTAGATTTAACTGTTGATAAACAATGTTATCAGAAATGTCATTGATATCTGATATATGATCTATGCTTGCTCATGCGGCAATGTTCCTCTCCTTCCGTTTCACCGACATAAAAAAAATCGGCAAATATTACACTTTATTTCGTAGATAAGATTTCTAAATTTGCAATTCACATCACAGCGACTACCTGCAGGATTGTTCGTAGTCGTTGTATTCTAGAATATCATGAAGTAAAATTGAACATGGACAGATCTGTAATTTGATGATCTGAATAAACTACTATCGAGTTATTGGTCGTAACATGGGTGGTAGTCGTTATAGTTAATAAACACGATAAAAGGACACCTGAATTTTAAGTCAGCAAATTATTCAAAAAAGGACACCTGCATTTGCAGACAACACCTTCATAGTTTTCGTAAAACAAGAGTGACAAAAAAAACTGTGTTTAACATCGAATATTGCAACTCTTTACCCTGACAACTTAAATGCACAGAACTTGAGTTTCTAAGCAAAAGATGTTTTACATACGTAAACTCCTGGTATTAGAGAAAATTGTATATTTTGGTTGTATTTTGAGTTTAAAAGACTTGATATGCATTACATTCATTTGCTTTTTTCAAGATGACGTACATAATTTCAGCAAACAATTAAATTTCCATCCCATATTAAAACCAGACAATATATGTTATCCACCCATAATATATCAATCGTTTTTTTCAGTGGATTTGTCATAATTATGTCCGATATGCTAAAACAAGTATAAGTTGAATAAGTATTTGTCAGAAATATAATATCAAACATTACATGTACTGAGTAATGAGAGTTTATTGTTATCGCAATGAAACCTTTATTATAAAGAATAACAATTTCAGTGAAGATTTTAAAAAAATAAATGGCACCAACTAGTAATTTCTGTTATATTGATTTGCTCTTCCCATTCGCCTGCCCTTACTTTTTGTTTGTTGAGCAATCTTCTTTTTGTTTTGCCTTTTTCTTTGTGATAATTTTTTTAGTCATGCTTGTATTGCATTGATATCGAATCATTTATATACCACTAATGTTATCTTCAAAAGAACTCAAAACAAATCAAGGCAATACAAATACAGAAGTCTTGCCCTGCACTTTTGTTTTTGTTCCTTTGATGTATAATATCAATTTTGAATTCTAGCTATTTTCTTCTAAATTTCACTTGTCTACATCATTAATCATGTTTATATTGACAAATGTAGCTTACTTTCAACAAAAATTTGGACATTCAACCAAAACATAAAGAAAGGAGATGTTGCCCTAGGTATGTATTTTTCTTATCCTTTATGAGAGATAATTTGTTCATTGCATGTGGCAGTCAAAAGCCGTTGCCCTGTTGTGTCCCACCCACCCCTGTTGCGATAATTTTGATAACTGTTGAACATGTTCTCGTCCTGAAATATTTGTCTTTGCACGAAAATCACCAACAAACAATCAGTCAGGTCATAATGTGTTTAACCTTGGTAAATGTTTTTTTAAGAAGCAAATGTTAACATAGTTTGTGTGATTGATTTGATGAAGCTTAACGTAATCATTGATGCTTATTTAGGACCGAGAGAGTATTAATAAGTGGTGATGCTTATTACTAGACCGAAACGCTGAGTTGGATTTGTATCGTGCAAGGCAACAAATGGAACAGACCGAAAAACAAAACATGCGACACAATATTCTGGATCATGGCCGACCGGTCTTAGTCTTATCAATAAATGCTGCGCACAACTAACAACTTAACCTGCCAGGTTACTAAGACATAAGGACATAGCAAAAAAGACTGTAATAGATTAAACGCAAGTCAATACAGTACAAAATTGAAAATTAAAAATATAACTAGATTACACGGTGTACCGACCTCGAAAACTATTCTCTGTTTCTGACAACTAGTTCATAATCTAAACACAATTGATAATATACCATGTTCCCTTTAACAAAGACATTAACATTAACAAGGCCAGTTTGGTTTAGAAATATCTTTTAAAGACAAATAACCCCGTTATTTTGCAAGTGATTAAATAAAAGAACCATCAACAAGATATAAGAGTAATTTAAAACAGAACATTGACTAAAATTTAGTTTTGATGTTGATTAATTATGAAAGAGTCAATGCTGACCTCAAAGAACACAATATTTGAAGATCTTTAAAAAGTGTTTCTATAGATATTCATTATGAAATATTTTATTTAAAAATACAATTTACAAATATTGCATATGTATACTGACTTGATACATGTATGCTATGTACACATTTCAGGAAGTAAACTCTCAGAAGTAGCATTAAAACCAAATCATATGAAATCCATGATCTTATCATACATTGTCAAATAATTCAAATAACTGTTTGTCTTAATTGGTTTTATTCAACTTTATAGCTTCTTCGTTCATGAGAGTTTGTGTGGTTCGATCTTAGCATCAGAAATGCATTTTTGAAAAGTCAACACGAATTTACCCAAATTTTGTGATTACCCGACTGAATTAACTGTACATTTGATTTGTTCACATGAGTAAACAATAAATTGTGTGATGTTTTGAAAAATCTGTGTGAGAATATAATAGAACTATTAGCATTCTATTAATATATTCGCATACTTAAGGGTTTCGCTTGCACTAATATTTCATCATAAGAGATCTTCTTAAAAATTTGATGAAAATATAGTTTTGTCTATATGTTTCAGACGTTTGACAGGAATCATATTCATGCATCTAGAGAAAACTGCATGTTTACAGGAAATCGAACAGGTTCTTTTATTATCCGACTTTTGTCACTGGGGATTAACCTCAGTGAAACAAATAAAAATAGATTTAGAGGCATTACTTTCTTTCCTCTCCGTAAATGTTCATTAGATTTAATCAGAAGAAAAGGCGAATATTGGTTTTTGAATTAAATATTGGCGATCAATGGTTTTCATTTATAGACCGAGTTGTAGCTAACTGAATGCAATAGCATTTCAAATGTCATTTCCCATTTTAAAACGAACATGGAACGAGTCTCTGAAGAAAATTAAGTTTGTGAGTGAGGTGTGAAATTAAGCTTTTGAAATTGGCCACTGACGGACCCGCAAAACAAGTTGTTGCATAAAATATCTCAGCGTGCCTTGATCATGGCACTTCTCCAAACACGATAACGACTCCTAATTCCATAGATGAATGATGTTTAGCTGCTGACATAGAATCCAAAATTTCCATTTTCCTCTGTCGTTGTCGATGTTTTGGGTGGGGTTAAAGTAAAAGGCAACTTTCGATATTCTATTTTTGGTGATACTTTTATGCAGTGATTTTTTAGCAATCATTGTGGTTTCATTTACATTTTTTCATGTTAGTATAGTTTTTTTTCATTTGACCTGTAAGTTCAATTTATAGGTATTGCGAAAGCAATAACTATAGAAAAGCAAAATATAACGAAACAAATACTTTTTTATAAATAATTATTTGAAACTTCTAAACTATAAGTTAATTTCAAATTATGTACCCAATGGTATGTACACTGTACCCAAACAAGGGCTACATTAACTACCGATTGAATGTAACGAAAACATGTAAACAGATTATTTTATGAATGGGAACACAAACTTGGTTTGGTTGCGTTTCGAATATACCAACGCTTCACTGAGTTTAGCTCAGTGTCAACACGACCTTTAGATTATAATTATTTTACACTCT
>JAULBM010335953.1:0-12798 GCA_032357055.1 Geukensia granosissima
AAAAAAATCCCTGCCTGCCTGGTCTTCAAAATTTTTTTATGTTAGGGGAAACCAACAATCAATTTTCTTTGGCCTTAGTCCTTCTTGAACAGCTCGGGTTTCAACATATGTTGTATCCTCAAAATGGTGTCTTATCCTTAAGTTGGTTTGGGCTAGAATGACAATAATAAATTAATTTAACTTTCATTACTCAGTCATGTCATCAAAATTGCTATTTTAATTGGCACGAAGTAGAAATAACAAGATTCACATTAATAAGTTTTTCAGTGGTTAAAACATTAAGATACAACTTAACAATAAAAAATTTCCTTCTTGAATACAATTTACGACCTGTTATTTTGCTAGGTTATACTAGCCAAAGGCTCTTGGAGCCTGCATCCCTCAGCTCAGCTGACAAAGTCTCCTCAATCACTCTTGCCTGGAGGGAATGATGTACAAAATTGTAGTAGAGGACAATTCGTCCAGTAGTTTGATAGAAAAAAATTCTAAAGTTATTTTCCCTTAGAGTCCTATTTTACAACAAGTTTGGCTTTGGCAGCGAACTTAGTTCTTAGCCAGAGATGTAGAACATAATTTTGGAAGCAGAACATTACAAAATCTTTTCTATTTTGTGCTACGCTAAACTTAGTCTAGCTGTGGCAGTCTTCTTGGTTGGCAAGCGGAAATGTTTACATAATTTTGGTAGGAGACTATAAAAAAAACCATTCCACCAATGTTTGGTTACAAATGATTGACTAATGTTGGTTATTTAAACTGTTCATTTACCTCGCTTCTATCGAATCGCCACCTTAAGTAGTCGGTTAGGTTATTAAATGCCAATATCTATCTGTCCTAACATTAGCTTACCCCGGATTAAAGAATGAATGGTTAATTGATTGAGTCAATGATGATTAATGTACAGCCTCAATATTTCTTTAGTATTCATGAAAACATCAATAATTGACCCAATCCCCCTTTTGTACCAGACCGACACATTAAACAACATCGTCTTTGCTATTTTTCTAAATGCCTCATCCTCAAACAAATATTTTCTTATCAAATCCATATTTCCACGCATACGAGGACAGTTCACAACCATTTTCATCATTATTTTTAATTACCAACTATATTCTCTGTTAGACTATCTGAAAACACAAATTGAATACAGATTTTCGACAATTTTCTTAAATGAGACATTGTTAAGAATTTTTATAACTTATCGCCATCCTTGTTGATTTGAGGAATTGACAATTAAATTATATTATGCACTTTCATATACACACAGTCGATTTTAGTGATTATGTTTTCGTTCAACTTTTTTAATATCAGTTCATACCCATTTCAAATAATTTAGTTTGTTTTTCCGGGGACTTATGATATTGTTTTCCGACAGTGATTATTCTGAGAAGACTGATCCATGTGAATTCGGAATGGGAAAGTAGACCGCACGACCATTAGATTTCCCCAGAACTTAAATATGAATTCGAGCATAGTTTTGTCAATAAAATGGTGTTCATAAAAAAAACTGTCAGATATGAGTTTGACGTAGATTTGCTACGTTTAAAGAAAATAGTCCAAGAACTGTTCTTGAAAGATGTCAACTAGACTAAATTAACTTCGAGCGGAACATTTTAGACCTTGCATTCGTACACTTTTAATTTGCAGGAGCTGAAACCGTATGACAGGGCATCTGCTATAAAAGGACTTTCGAAAAGGCTGCTGCTGTCAGAAACTGCTTAATCTGTGTTGTTAACCGAAATAAAAAGTAAAATATGTTTAATGCTAGAAATTTCCATATTTATTGAACATATTTTGTATTCTAAAATGCAATGGACGCTATGATCTATTTTATAAGAAACGAACAATATAAAAAAATGAAATGGGGGATGATTGTCCCTGACACAGGTATCCACCAAATAACAGTCGAAATTAAACATCTACATGTCCTATTACGGTCTTCATAAATGAACCGGAATACATTATAAAACAGAAGCTGTAAAATGTCCCAAAAGAAATAGAAAATGTTAATCTATTCATATAAAATTATCGTACATAAATAATATCAAGATGGTATTCGAATGATAAACATCTTACATAATATATCAGGTATAGTTATCGTATTTTATTTGTATTCATTGCAAACTAAGTATAATCTGCTAGATTTTATGAATGACCAATTATTAAGATAAGAATTTTTTTTCTTTAATACGCGTTTGTTGTACAGTAGTATAATGAGTAGAATAATCGTTATTGTTTATAGTGGTATAAGAAACTTCACTATAATTTAGTTTAATTAACATCCACGGAATATTTACTCTTCTAAAAAATATTTATAGCATTTATTAAAGATGTTTGAGATAGATTTTCTTATAGTAGGGGCTTTTTCTCTATGTTTTTCAGTGTAGTGTTGTGTGTTCTATGTTTGTCTTTCGTTTCATTTTGTTGGCCATGGTCTTGTCTGTCCTCGACTTAACGATTTCTGTCTGCCCCTTTGGTATCTTCGAATTCCTTCATATAAAACCATAATATTTCGATAAGTAAGCGTTGAGCAATCTCCGTTCAAAGTGGACTGAATTGTTGAATACTAAACATGTTCTCAGCCGTCTAAATACAGTAAAAGGAGGTGTGAGTACTATATGGGCACAGTTCAGCGCGCATTTTTCGGGTGGAGCAGGAAGTGACCTGATATGACGTCACCGGAAGTTTTGAAATTTTGAGGACCCACAGGAAGATTAGCTTAAGCTAATAGGGCCATCATCTTTAAATAAAGATTATTATTATTACTTGACATGACGTCATTAATGACGTCACCGGAAATGATATCATCTTAAGGACGTGGGCCAATGTTTTCCGCGTTTTTTGGTTTTTCGGGAAAAGTCGGGTATGATCATGGATTTTCGAGATCTCGTGTGTTTTGTGTGATGGGGCGAAAACCTTGTACTAGACTTCTGCGCATGTGCGAGCGAAAGCGCGCTATTTTTCCCCGCGCTTTTCGGTTTTTTCGTCTTATGGTATGGGTGTTTGGACTCGTTCTAGATTTTATAGTTAAGGGCGAAGGTCTTTAAACTAACGGAGTTCTACTCTCCACTACTTTTATCTGTATTGGAACTATTGTTTTCGTTGTATGTCTGATTGTTCTTGTGTCCTTACTCATTTTCTCTTTTAACTCTGCTCAGTTGCTCATTTCGCTCTTTTAACCATGCTCATTTGCTCTTTTAACCCTGCTCAGTTGCTCATTTCGCTCTGTGACTGCTGCTGCTGCTGCTTGTCTTTTCCCCAAAAAACCCGTTTTGAGTAACTCTCGAGTTACTCTTTTTACCCTGCTCAGTTGGTCATTCGCTCTTTTAAGCATGCTCAGTTGCTCATTTTGCTCTGTGGCTGTTGCTGCTTCCCTTTTCCACCAAAAACCGTTTTGAGTAAGTCTAGAGCTACTCTTTTTAACCCTGCTCAGTTGCTCATTTTGCTCTGTGGCTGTTGCTGCTGCTGCTTGTCTATTTAACCAAAACCCGGTTTGAGTAAGTCGTAAGTTACTCTTTAAACCGTGCTCAATTGCTCAGTTCACTCCGTGTGGTGGTGAGGCGTGGTGTGGTAAGATGTGGTATCTGCCACATTGAGTAGGTCTCGCATGCTCCTGTCACTCAGTGACTGTGCTGCTGCCACTGCTGCTGCTTTTTCGTTCCTATCTTTAGTATTTCCGTGTCTAACTACGGAAAAGACAAGCAGTAACAGCGACTGCAGCAGTAGTCAAAGAATGACAGGAGCATGCGAGACTTACTCAATGTGGCTGATACCACATCACATCAAATCACACCACACTACCACAAGGAGCGAACTAAGCAACTGAGCACGGTTAGAAGAGTAACTTGAGACTTACTCAAACCGGGTTTTGATGGAAAAGACAAGCAGCAGCAGCCACAGAGCGAAATGAGCAACTGAGCAGGGTAAAAGGAGTAACTCGAGACTTACTCAACCCGGGTTTTGATGGAAAAGACTAGCAGCAGCAGCAGAAGCAGCAGCCACAAAGCGAAATGAGCAACTGAGCAGTGTTAAAAGAGCAAATGTGCAACTGAGCAGGGTAAAAAAAAGCAAATGAGCAATTGAGCAGGTTTAAAAGAGCAAATAAGTAAGGACACAAGACTGATCAGACTGACAACGACACCAGTAGTTCCAATACAGATAAAAGTAGTGGAGAGTAGAACTCCAGAAGTTCAAAGACCTTCGCCCTTACCTATAAAATGGCGCGCTTTTACTCACGCATGCGCAGAAGTATTCTCCTAGTACAAGGGCTTCGCCCCATCACACAAAACACACGACAGATCTCGAAAATCCACTATCATACCCGACTATTTCCGAAAAACCAAAAAACGCGGGAAAACATTGACCCGCGTTCTTCCGATGACGTCATTTCCGGTGACGTCATAAATGACGTCATGTCACGTAACTTTCGGTGACGTCACTCCCGGCTTCAACCGAGCTCCACCCAAAAAATGCGCGCTCAACTGTGCCCAAATACTACTGTTGTGGTATGTTTCAATTTCATGAGCTAAACAAACCATGGCATAATATTTTCTTATCAGATATAAAGCTGACCATTAAAAACTATTTATAGAGGCTAATGATTCAACCATATTTAATTCAAGTAGGATACCCTGTTTGTTTTCATAGATTTGTTAGTCCGAGACTGCTTGGTAAATTGCAAACACTTCTAAATGAAGGAAGGGTAATTTCACTTTCTGGATATCCCCTGTCGTTAACCATTATGGACTCATAACTTACATCCATATAATTATCGGTATCTGTATAATTTGGCAACAGGTATAATCCTATAACAAATTGAATTTGCAATGTTCCCTTCTTTCTTGTTTATTTTTCTTATTATCTTTATTTTACAAGGATCAATCATTTTGCGTAACAGATTTCAAGGAAATTCAGTCGGTAAATTTTGGGAAAACCGACTTCGTGCATGGTCCAATTGTAAATCAAATGATACCAACTTGATTGATTGAGTGTTGTTCAACGTCCGGCGGCAAATATTTCTTGCATATCCATGACGGAAACAAGTTAACAAACAATAAATCAATGTGTAAACTGTGAGCAAGGGACCAGTAAGGAGGGAATTTTAGACTGCCACTGGAAAAATTACGGGTTAGATATTAGCGGAAAATTTAGCCTTATAACTGGCCGCCTACTGACCACTCAAAATGAGCTGTTACAGGGTGTCTTTAGTGTGCTTAGGACGTGGCGTTTTCCCAAACACGGAGCGTCTTTAACGTGTCCCTTTTGACGGATTGTGAATTTATACATCCCCCACAACAAGGGACGCCCTTTTTAGAAGTCTAATGGCTCCAGGACAGAGATGCATTTAGCCTATTCTTACCCCGGCACAACCTTTCCGAAGGGGAGTTCGAGTATTTATACATCCCGCTCGAACTAACAGGCTCCCCTTTAGGGGAGAAACCGAACGGCCTATTTATATACCCCGGTTGCCCTCGGGAGATACCAACTTGAAGAATAATGTTTATAAGTGTTTAAAAATAGAAAATTACTGTAGTTTCCTCCGTTGATAATTCCAAACGGCAAAGTCTTTTTTCAAGCTACCCTATGTGTTATGTAATGCGTCAGCATCATAAACAAATTGTGTTTATTTTCAGAATAAAACTATACTGCATCTTTTAAGGTTCACTGTAGAAGTTTTAATTCGACAGTCATTTGTTGGTTGGCAAGTCACATCTCCTATTTATATACATCAAGTGAAATATTTATGCAGATTTTTATAAGTATGCAGTACTTACTTATCGAATCGTTTAAAAATATTGCTGGAAACAGTTTTGGATTGTTTGATATTTTGAATAACGTAATTACTCGTACACATGTTTATATATCACGTAAATTTATCACGTTTTTCGCGAACAAATGGCGTCACAACGTTTTTTGATAGTTTAAACCGCATCAGGAGATGATTATCACACAAATTGAATCTAAAAGTGTCCTTGTTTATATTTTGTCAATTTTCAAACATTTAGGAAACATATTTTAGTCGCACGACGATATTTTATGTGTTTATTTCCTGTAAAAAAGTACTTTCTCAAAATATATATTTTTAAAAACGTTTATTGGCGCTTCAATTTATTGCTTTTTGTTAATTAATGTCAAAAAATAGTTGATAATTAAGTCGGTTTTGCTGAGATTGTTAGATTTTGTCTCCACAGACAAGGAATTTGTTATTTAATTTCTGAATTCAAAATCTTTTGAGATCGTTCCTGCACTGAAAATTTTCGGTACACCTTGATGCAGTATGTAATATTTGACGAAAACGTTGGCTGGTTCTCTACCTTACATCCAGGTTACAGAGTACCTTCGTATCTAAGGGCAGGTGGAAATCGAACGACATTTTCAGTATCAAACAATCTAGTAAGCGGAAGTGACGTAGAAAAACCGCTTATTTCCGGTAAAAAGTACTTTCTTAAAGTGTATAGGCAATTTATGGAATAATAAATGGAATGCTGCCAATCTATCAATTGCGCTATGTTTCCAACGTAAATAATAAACGGCTTTTGCAGATTACATTAAAAAATAAACATTTAACAAAAAATTTAACACTTTCTTGCACCTTTATTTTTGTCTTTTTGTGACAACAAAATCATTTTTGTTGACTTTGCCAAATAAATTCTAACTTTAATACTTTGGAACACTGGGAGCTCCATCGTCTGCTTCTCATCTAACATTTTGAAAATCGATCCCTACTTGCAATATTTTTTTTAACCCATTGATGCATCATACCTAGATAACAACTTAGAAGGGCATGAACTGCCACAATTTAACTTACTTAGTAGAATGGTCTGTCTCACTCTTAAATTTACACATTCAAACCACTCCTTCCGTTCAAAACAAAGCAGTTTCCGCGGACGCGTTAAACCCAACAGTCTGTCATTGAATTCATGTAACAAGTCGTGTCAACTCCAATTACACTGTCATGGTCCGATTTAACACAAACGTCTCGCGGTGAATTGCCAGCCATCTTACCCGCCCGAAAATGACGTTTTGAATGACGTCACGTGTTGCAGCCATTTAACAATATATATATACCAAAGAAAAATTGTCCCATTTTATGCTTGCACATCTCAATGCTGTATGTATGGTTTGACGAAAACGTAACAGTAATCGAAAGTGACGTAGAAAAAGCGCGCGAACTTGAACTCCACTGACGATTTCGTCAGTTCGAGCTTGTGAAAGAATTTGAGGCTAAAGTGTATCAGCTTCTGAAATTTGGACCATGTATGTTTCCATCAAACCTGAAGCATTTGAACTAAATGTAATTGGGTCCTGCCAAATCAAGTGTACAAAAACGGGGAAATTTAGATTGTACTAAGTGGATGGGTGCTTTAGACCATGGCATTTAAGGGAAAATAGTTACTTGTCCTGATGGTTAAAAACTCTTAAACAAAATTTCCTGGGTGATGACTCTAATCTTTCCATGAGAAACCCTTGGCTCAGTGGTTGTCATGTCAGCTGGAACCCTCTATCAAAAAATCCTGAGAGGAAGAACAAGCCCTGGAATAGCGTATCAACTGAGAAATTTACACTCCATATCAAATAATGTCGTACATATGAAGAAAATCTACCCCGTTTAAGTGACAACATGGAGCAGTTAGATTTTTCGCATCCTTGCTACAATCCAAAATTCATAAAATCTGAGCACTTATTTTTGGAGCCGCACAGCATCAACTTCCGTCAACGAAAACATTGTTAAAAATCGATTTTCCCATTGTATATATGAAATAGCTATTTTATTCACTTTGATGTTGTCTTGTGTACATATTGTACCATGGGTGTGATCATCTAACTTTTTTGAAGTCGGACGCTTTACAGGCAAAAGGATGTTCTTTCATATTTTTATTGTCCTTGTGCTCTTCATAAATTTCAAATAGTTCGCGTTTTTGCTTTTTTTCTTTGTATATTCGTCAGTCCGATTGTACTCTTTCTGCTGAGTGTCACAAGTGGAGCATTTTTGTAGGGTTCGTGTTACTCCAGTTTTAGTTTTCAGTGTAGTGTTGTGTGTTCTATGTTTGTCTTTCGTTTTATTTCGTTTGCCATGGTCTCGTCTGTCTTCCGACCTAACGATTTTTGTCTGTCTTTGGTATCTCCGAATTTCTTTTCCTAAAGAGTCTTGTAGTTTACAATGATCTATACAGAATTAAATGAAAAATACCGACAAGAATCTCAAAAAAAAAAACACTAAAAGGAATTTTTTCACATGATTGTCTATATATATATTAAACAAAACGATGTTTGATAGTATGGATGGATGTAACTTATTCCGTAACCATCCTTACAAAAACATCTTGTAAACGATAATGAAAATTTAATTAGAAGTCCATATTACGATCTTCAAACAACTTGTACTAAGATCAACGCATCAGAGGAAACAAAACATGTGAATCAACCAAATAATGAAGCATATACATATTGAAAATGAAGATGTGCTATGATTGTCTATGAGACAGGAACCCAAAATGTGAAAATTATCAACATCTACACCATAGCTTCAGAGAATAAAACATGTGAAATGAAAAATAAAACACATGAAATAAACAATAAACATCTACAACATAGTTTAAGAGGATAAACAATAAAGCATATGCAACATAGTTCAGATATTAAGAAATGAGATAGAAAACAAGTTACGTCCTGAACATTACACTGAAGGTTTAAGTCTTGGATCGGTTGTGCATGCTTTACGTGTTAGCTGATTTCAAGTAAAGATTCAACATAAACAATTCCAGGATGTTCGATTAAGCTAGAAGATTGAGAGAAAGGGTTAAATCTTTATATTACAAAATGTCCTTAAAATAAAAAAGATATATATATATGCAAAAGATATATATATATATGCAAATATAGCACTTAAAGTTTCAAGATTTCGGGTGTCTTCAAAATTAAGAAACAAGTTATCCCTTTGGAAAACGACCTGGAAGCAAGAGTTTAATCAATCTAAGAACATTGGTAAACGGTAAATGTATACCTAAATTAAGCTCCATTGGAAAATAAAATGCACCAGAAGTTGATGTATCAGAAATCCTGTGATACGTTTGGAAAGCATAATATGGATACCAGAATTGGTTTCTAACCTCTGAAGGCAGAGTCGGAAAAAATGGAAGAACACCGAAGTGTATCGCATGCATGTCCCTATCATTTGGAGTTACTATCCGCCCTTAAGCACTGCGAAAAAACTCAATGGTTATGTGTGAATATATATATAGTAACCCCGAATAATGGATTAGCTAGAGGCTTGAGATTTCCTTGTAGTATGAGAGGTTTATAATAACCACAGTTTCAGAGAATATCAAATGAGTTTGAGAAAAAAAGATATTCGGGACATTACTCTTAAGGTTTATGTGTATGCAGTACGTATTAGCTGACATCAAGTAAAGATTCCGCATAAACAATACCCGGATGTTCGATTCAGCTTGAGGTTTGAGACTTCCTTGGGGTATGAGAGAGTTAAATCTTTAATACACAATATCTTTAAAATAAGAAAAATAACATGCAAATAGCACTTTTAAATTTTAAAATCTATGATTTCTTCACTATTAAAGTTGGGGTTCCAAAAAAGGGAAATCATTTGGAAAACGACCTGAAAGCAAGAGTTAAATCAATCTATCATCAGTTAACGGAAAAAAAACTTTACATTGGTCTATAAAAATGTACTTAAGCTTTGAGGTGTTTGCAAAAAAAAAAAAAAAAACTATGGATTTTAAAGACGATTCAAAACCTAAGCAATCGATCATTTGGTTTTCTGGAAAAAGGGGATTCTGAGACTTGTGTTTCGATAAGACAATTTCTTTGTCATTGATTTATTAGAAAGGAATATTTATAGACGTGGTAGGATGTGAGTTTTCATTCAGTTTATGATTTATATGATATAAAAAATAAGTTGATAATGTCTTTATGAAGATTCTTTAGAAAAGATCGCTAGTAAGCAGCAGAATAGTCCCGATTAATCTGATTGGTCATATCTGTGGTTCTACATGAACGAAGATCTTAGTATACACTGACGTATTTTTCTTGACAGGCCCTTCCTTATGGAGACACTGGTAAAATTTAATGAAACAAATTTGTAATGTGCAATGTTCAGAAGATATTGTCCACGGGAGGTAACTCGAATAGTGCTATTCTGACCAGATACCTGATCATACAACCGGAAATTATATTTTGGCAATCATTGTTCCGCGAGACAAAACAGTCTATCTTTGGTGCACGAAATATGTTTTCTAAAATCGAAATTAGTCATACATACGTAATTGGATTGCTTGAAACAAGGAAACACGAATAATATCTTGCCAGAGTTCAAAATTAACATCGGTGAAACGTTGTGGAATTTATGTAGCTTAGGCGTTGGAAATTTGTTGGTATAGTTTGGCCAGGAGCGTGGTTTTATTGTTTAAGCTTTGTCGACTTCATGTCGTTGTTTTAAGTTGGCTTTTTCTGTATTTCTCTGTCCCTGACAACTTTGTGTCTGACTTTGTGTAAAAGTGGACATCAACAATAAAAGATGAAACAATGCAATATTCCCATGTCAACCTTGTTAATAGATTGAGATTAACGGGATGACTTCGACTTTCCTATTTTAAACTTTCCATATTTATATTCCTGCTTGCCCTGCCTATGTTTATGTTTCACAGTTGATTCGATACTCTCGTGCCTGTTCCAAGTAACAGGATCATTGCTGTTGTCGCATAAATTACTACAACAAGGATACATCCAATCAAGTATTAAGTCCTTAAATTTTATGGTCGACATCACGAATTAGTTGATCCATATGGTATATCAGTGTATCTCTAGTTATGGACCTATTAACGGTAACACAAAAATAAGTTGACCTTTTCTTGGATTGAGGATTAAGTTTAAGTATTCAACGACGCCAGGTTTTGTGCGCAAGACAGGGGATGCTTACCCTTCTTGACATCTGGTCCTACTCTTATGTTTTTTTCATAGGAGTTCGTGCGATTCCTTCCGGATTTGACACAAATTGACACTCCAGATTTTGACATCCTGATTTGACACCGATATTGACATTAAGGACCTAACGACTAGTGTTGCGCGCAAGACAGGGGATGCTTACTCTTCTAGAACAGCTGATCCCACTATTGTTTTTTAAATTATTTCGTAGATTCCAAGCCTTTGTTCTTTTTGTTTTCGTTTTATCTTTTAGTTTGCTTCAAATTGTCTTGTCTTTTTGGACTATGCATATTTGATCCCTCACATGGGTATTCTACACTGGATTTTTTTATACGAAATTTATGTAAAAGTATTGTGAATTTTTTATTTAACTTCATCAGCAGCATTAGATCCAAAACAGGGAGCCCAATATACAAACTTAGTATGGTGGTTGTCTATGGTATCACGGCACTAAATTTTTCAAAATGGCGCCCAATTTTGGTTGAAATAGCACGTGAAACCGCGATATCATGGAAGCTGCGATATGGTAGGAAGGCAGTATATAACGAAGTACTTACATCCAAACAAACCAAAAAAAAAAAGAAAAAGCAAAGTTTGGCGGAACGGACTTCTGCTATATGCAATACAAGGAATGCTTTATCTTCCATAATTTCAGGGTTTAGTATTTTATTTAGAAACAATTGAATTTTAAAAAAATTCTTTGGTTGTAAAATTTATGCCAGAAAGGTCTGACAAACTGGGCTGATTAACAACTTCAGGAACCTCTGATCTACTAGAAGTGACATCGATCTACTAGTTTTCAAAATACATGTACACTCACTTCAATTAATAATAGCTTGTTTATTTCTACTACTCAAAGTAAGTTTCTTAGTGTGAAAATAACATGAAATTAACACGACAGGGTCAAATTTAAAGTTGTAGACAACATGTATCATCTTTATTTGTTAACTTGTCAGGCAATTAGAAGGCCTTTTGAGATAATAATCGCTGTGATCTTAAGACGTAATCAAAGATCTCCTTAATATACAACGCATCAGTAGAATTAATTACAGTAGTGCTGATATACGATCTATCGGTTCACGTATACATTACAAAAAAGTGCTTGGGAGAGTACCATATATTACTCCAAGTGTCGTTAAAAGCAAGCAAATTAATACTTGGTTATCAATGACACAAGTCATTAAGACAAACAAAGAAATAATCTACTTGGATAGATCATTAATGTTTGAATGGTAAGTATATGTTCTAAAACCCCTAAAATTACAGAGAGGCTTCGCAATCTATCGCACTGAGTAGAAGCCTATTTCGCTAGATTTGGTTTCTTGCTTCGATTTCTGTAAAGTATAAGGGTCGTTAAGAAATGTTTTTGGACCAAGAATTTGGGTAAAAATTGAAAAGTAACCAACTTTTATTCTATATCGTTTATTAGAAAATGAAAAAATCAAATGATTTTTAGTTCTGTTGTTTCTAAAAATGTCACACGGCACATAAAATTGCTTTTAATGTGTTGATACTAAAATTACTCTATTTGATACAAAAGTTGATAAACAATTTTGTCGATTTTGATAAAGATCGCAAATTAACCATCGCAACCAAACTTTAGACAATTAAACATCTACCTATCAAGTTCACATTATAGTTAAAATATCTTCGTGATATTTTTTACAACAACATTTTGTTGAGTCAAAAAATTTTAAATTTAGGCCAAATATAGGCTTAACGTACCTACTCATTTGATTACTTCTCTGTCCGAATTCTAGTTCTGCTAATGAAAGGCAATATTCAACCGGAGGTGCAGGCAATGCCTGCAAAGTTCGCCTCGTTGTCCCCAGCTTGTCGTATTCCGCTATTTGAATCGAA
>JAULBM010335964.1:0-12798 GCA_032357055.1 Geukensia granosissima
CTTACGGCCCTGGTCCGAAGTAGCCATATGAAAATATAATTAATATGAGAAGAAAAAATAAAACTGTATAGATCATGTAGTTTTTTACTTATTAGGGCAGATTTTTGCATATTATTTAATAATGACTATTATACTTCCATGCTCCGACTACGTGTATACTCATAGCGACGTACCGTAAGAGAATATTTGCTGCTCAGAGATTTGCTGCAACATTACTTGTAGACGTATGTAGATATCGTGAATTTGTGTCAAAGATGTAATATCTACTACCAGGCCAGTGGTTGACCATTTTGGCAATTCAAATAGTACATTAAAATTTAGTTTACAAAATACAAAATTACCTATGTTAAATAGTGTTAAATAAATATGGTTATTTTGATTTTGATATGCGATATTTTCATTTTAAAGAAGGCCCTCTCATCAGTAGCATTAGAACCAAAACATAGGAAGTCAGAGATCCAAACATAGCAAAAGAAGAACTCAAATCCAAACGAAGCTAAATCCAGTGGTAACTTAAGGTACCCTCCAGGCAGCTTAAAGATAACGGTTAGTTTTATCCAAAAAAAAAAAACAAAACAAAACAAAATTCATGCAACAATTTTCGCAAGTGTCATCGAACATTTCTATTATGGCCTTATTGTGGCCCTACTCGTTGATCTAACACAATTGTATGTTTAAATTTCCGTTCTTCTATCCGCTGTGTTAGATCATTGTTGTGAACTTTTACATGTTCAATGAAATATTCCTTATCTTTAAGACCCTGAGGTGAGGCCGAGCTCTTAATATTGATATGATAGCTTTTGTTGTCGTCGGGAGAGGTTTCGGTTTCCAATGTCAGAGCATTTTACTAATAAATGCTCATCAATCAACTTGCCGAAGAAATCTAAAATAGATAAAACCCGATAAACGATAAGCCACATAAGTATGTCTGTCAGATGGAACCGAAGTGAAAGTTTCAAATTACCCCTTAAATAAGTCTATACTTACTCAAATTATCGATGCCATATTGAAGTAATTTACTCATGGGAGGTGTGGTGTATCTTTGATTACGTCATAAGTTTGGGATGCTGTGATTCCAAAATTCTTTTGCGCATGTTCTATTGATGATTTTACACTTATTTGCAATATAGTAAAACCAGCAACTGACCGGAACACACAGAGGCACGTGAATATTCGAGAGGATTAAGATCTCATGGCACTAAATGTCCGTCTTGAACAGACTTTTGATAAAGTAAGTAACAACTTTGATAATTTGTTACTTTGAAATGATTATTTTCTTATATCAAATAGATCTCATATGATGAAGACATATTTTGTGGTGATTATTCCATGTGTTTATTGATCTGTATTTGTGCCTTACTGTAATGGCTTGTAAGAATATAAACTTCCAGTACACAAATATTTATTCATTCACATTAATATCAAACAACAGGGCAGTTATATATTAAAATAGGAGATGTTAGCGATATTATTGTTCACTCACATAATCTAGGGATGGGGACAAAAATACCAAAACCTTTTGACTTTTAACAAAGAGGACCTTATTGATACCGACCATGTGTTTTCCATATTTTTTACTAAACACTTTATGTGTATATATTTCTGTATCAAAACTTAGCTCCAAGTCATTTAAGGGTCATAAAAACATCTATAGGAATTTAGTTCTGATGTTATACTTTATTCATGATATTTAAAGTTCGTTATTGGCTGTTTGATGCAAGCTGCAGGTACTTATACATTATACATTTATACTTATACATTCTGCATATGCAACCACATGTCTTTTTATTATTCCTGTAAAATAATAATTAAGAAACACGAGTTCTCAATATAACAATCATCTGACGAACTGCCAAAACATTATCAATAATCTCTATTCACTCTTCAACCTCGGTTTTTAGTGCATTATTCGTCAATATATCTACGCACTTCTATATCAAACATGTCGAAGTAAAGATTCTGACCAAGAAAGTCGGTCGGAGAAACTCGTTAAATGTGTACAGTAGTGTCCATATGTATTTATTCCCTATGGATATCGGTAGGACCATGGAAGTATTATATTGTCAATATAATACTTCCATGGTAGGACGAAAAAACATACTGTTCAGTTCATAAGCATCAGTACAGCTCTCGTCATCCATTTACTGTACATGTGCATCAACACCACATTTGGCCCTCATTATGTAAAATTCAATCTAACATGTCTGTCACAGCAGGCTACCACTTTGGTCAAATAGTATTTCATAGGGTTAATGGAAGGTTAAGCTATCAAAATAAACTCTTGTTTTTATTCGCAAAATATCGTTTCCATAGATACAAGTTCAGGTAAAAGGTTGCTTTTTTAGCAATATGGATGCTGTCATCCAATTATTTAATTATAGACATGCATTTAATTGAAAATTTTTAGCTAAAACGAAACATAAACGTAAACAAAATTTTATATTCAAACACCTTAAGTACAACAGAAATAGATTCATAACTATAAAGTAATTTTACATCTGTTCGTGGAATGTAATTTATTTTGCAGGAAAATAATTTGATGTTAACCTTATATTCATTACGTAACAAAATATGTACTTCTCAATCAAAATCCGCCCACAATATAAAATTGTTTATGAAAAACACAATTTTGCTATAAAATGTTTGTTTTTCAGTCAATTTTACAAAAATACTCGTGGCATGCGATCTGCCAAAATTGAAATGAACTAGACTAACATGTTTCTATGATTGGTCAAAGCGGTAAGAATAGGTTTTTATGATCCAAATCTTTTCCTTTTACAGGGAAGAGCGTTGCCATTGTCAAACCTAACAGAAGAAGGAAAAGCAAGATGTCTGAAATGTAATGATAAATGTCCAGGGCTGGAACAACATTTTTGGAGGTATTCATTTGAACTAAAATTACATTCGTTTTTACTTGGTTGGTAGGGGCCGAGATAGGGACGTGACGCTTGAATAGGAAGTATTTTTAACCTCAGTCAGTATAATATGATAATGTTTACAATTCACATTGAAGTTTGTGATAAGGTCATTAAACAGGTTTATAAAAAAATCCCCCCAAAAAAAAACAAAAAACAAAAAAGCATAAACAAATATAAAATTACAACTTCCTGACCAAAAAGCATGGTGGAGGCACATGAATTAGAAAAATGAAATGCATGACTTTATTTTCGATCTCACAATATGTTTGGGTTGCTTTTTATCAATTTCATATGTGTAAACGTATATATAATTTGTAAAGCGAAAATATATGAAAAGGGTGGAGGAACCTCAGTGGCACATCCATACCAAAAAAAAAATTGCCAGGAGCCGCTTTAGTTATAACAAAGATTATTATGTTCCATGACATCTTTATTTGAAGCAAGTGATTCCCTGAAATATTCAGTGCACAAAGGAAGTCCAACTGGCAGTTATATTAGGCGTACTGAATTTCAACTTTTAGACCTGTATTCTTAGTGAATTTCTTTTTCAGAAAAGTTTGTCGAAATTGTCGATGTTCAGTTGATGACCATGACATCCAACCGACCTTGGAACAAAATGGGAGGGAGCCTATTAGCTTGTTGTTGGATTCGATCCCTCGCGAAGGCTCGCAGCATGATTTACTAGAGCGCCTAGAGAAACTTAACATTGACGAATATGATTCTTTATCAAAGGTTGCCGGCCCGGAGCACGACATTGTACTCTCTAGGATCATCTCTGAAAACATGGTAAGGTGATCTTATATAACACGTCTTATATTGGAAAAATGCATGAATATTGAAGATACCAATCCTATTCTGTTGGCTAGATCAGAATTCGTGGAGATAAAAAGTTTTGTTTGTCTTTTTATTGAAGTGATGCACAATAACCTAGATATTTATTAACATAAGGACATAACATTATTCAAAGTAGTCAGTTAAGTTTTTCTAGATTAGCCGTAGTACTGAACACCAAAGGAAATTTGCCACTTCAGTCAAAATATATCGAAAGTTCAGTTTTTTAGTATGTCATGTTATATATCGATTGTATTCTAATTTTTTTGCCGCAACTCATCCTGCATTTAAAATTTTAATTTTTCTAAGCACAAAAAAAAATTTCCCATTAACCCGCTATGTTGAATTTTTGACATAGAAATATGTCTCGAAATTTCATGTCTTCATAGATAATTATCCTGCTTCAATGTTAAAGCTAGAATATAATTCAACTTTATATTCTTACATCTTTTATCTGGCATAAAAACCCCCAAAATAAAATTTCATCATGTCTTGTTACCCAAGACCATTGGTTGATCCCACCAACAAAATTAAGCAAATTAACAAACTCACAAATATTAACATTACACCCTATCGGGAAGTTGTTTTATTTCAGGTTAAAATGAATTATTAACTACAGCTTCAGCTGCGGAAAAACATTAGAATTCCAATTGTTTTTTTTATGTTGAAGTGTTACTTGTTTTGCATCTTTTACTGATTCTACCGATATTTGTTACATTTTATTATGATCACATTATATCTTTGGGACCTTTTACATCTTGCCGTAGGATTTGGACATGTGTCCATTATTGAAGGCATTAAGGAAACCTGTAGAAGTTTGTGATTTACACGTTTTTGATGGCTGTCTCATTGACAATCATACCACACCTCCCTTTTGTATATAAGTCAGAACAGTTTGTTTACTATTAGCCAGACTAGTCAGTCCGCACAGCTCGTATGGCAGCTACATCAGTTATTCAGTACAGTCGCATGGTAGCTAAATTAGTTAGTCCAGTCAGTTAATTCAGTTCGTATTGTAGCTAGATTAGGAGTTCAGTATGTTATAATGGAGCTAAATTAATTAGTCCTTGTGGTCACAGAAGTTCGTATGGTAGTCAGGTTAGTTAGTTAATATAGTTCGTATGGTAGCTAAAGAGTAAAGGTAGTCAGTACAGTTCGTATACCAGTAGCCAGATTAGTCAGTCAGTACAGCTCGTATGGAAGCTATATAGGTTTTTCAGTACAGTTTGCATGGTATGTAGGTTACTTTTACAGTCAGTACAGTTCGCATAGTAGCTAGATTAATTATTCCAGTCAGTACAGTTCGTATGGTAGTTATATTAGTTATTAGGTAAGTTTTCATGATTTCTGGATTAGTCCATGTAGTCAGTTTAGTTTGTAGTGTAGCTACTGTCTGTAAACCTCACTTCATGGAATGTCTTTTTCAAAAGTAAAGGCAAAAGGTGTTATCATTTTTTAATCTCATAAAATTTTGCAATTATATGCAACTTGGTGAGTCTTAACAGAAACTATTTTCAATTTTATAATATTCTTTTCAATAGTAAATGAACCTGGTAGCTAGATAAGTTATTCAGAAAGTTCTTACGGTATCTAGATTAGTAATTCCGTGTATTTAGTAAAGACTTATTATAATATGAGTAAGTCAGTACAGTTCACAGTTGGTTTTAGATAGTTACTATATGATATAAACTTATATGTATATTTACTTTTTCAGAAGTCACAGAAATTCATAGCCATGCTTCCTAAAGACAAACAGATGTTTGCGGCTCAACTAAGGAGGAGACAACTCCAAAGACAGCTACCGTTACACGATCTTCATCAAAAATTCTGTGCTAGTTTGACTGAAAAGGAATTACATAAGTTTCAAAAATTTGTGTCGAAAAGAAAGCATAAATGTGCTGGTGTTGGACGAATAGGAGACTTACCAAAAGATTCCCAGCTTGTAAGTTCTATCCGTTAAAGTATAATGGTTACTTAATATAACGGTTAAGCAACATCCTGTCACAAAAATAAATTCTATTGATCTTACATAAATTTTCGTAAGTGTAACCTGTTGGGCAAAACTGGGCTAGGTAGGTCTACCGTGAACCCAACAGGACTTATCTTCGTTAACGGTTTCAAATCATATTTATACCCTTTTTCATATTTTTTAAAATTATTAACAAGCGTAATATTGGGAAACCTTGCGGTTTTACCGGGCATTTATTACTAATATTCGTTAAACGCGTAATTTAAACTTTATGTACATTAACTGACACGTAAACACAAAATAAATTATACAAATAAGGTACGGTTGAAATGCTTTTTAAAACTTTCTTCTTTATAGAAAGAGATTGTTGAACATCAAAACGTTAAGAGCAATTTTTAGCCATTCCGAAGAACTCGATTTTTTGCCTCTCAACTATTATACTGACGACTTTTTAAAGTTTAAAGGTATGATTTCATCAATCATTTTTGTCAATTTCAGAAGTTTATTCAAAATAATTTAATTCCTGGAATTCGTATGGTAGCTGAAAAGTTGCAGTTCGTATACTATAAGTGATACGCAAAACCAAGTCCTGATATTATGTATATTATAGGGGCAGGTTATTCTAAGGCACTGTTTATGAGTATCCATATGCAGTCGGATGACCAATGAGATTTCTCTATTTTAACTCGACACATGATAATAGTATCTGTACAGCTCCTATGGAAGCTACATGAGTTTTTCAGTACAGTGCGTATGTCTCGTCTGCCTTCTGATTTAACCATTTCTGTCTGCTTCGAATTCTGTTTAAAAAAAGTTGACGAGGATGAGTCCTTGAGGGAGGGGGACACGGCAGCCTTACTTACTAACTCTAGTGGAACATAAGATACTACTTAGTCTACCGCTGTATAAAATATAAAAATAGTTGATTAACAGTTTATCGTCTGATAGGCACTTCTAAAACTATATTGTTATGTGTTTTGCATAACAACTGTATAGTTAATTTTCATAATTATTCTTAGCTGCTGCCAATTTCGTGACATTTTATGAGGATTTTCTGATTGGTACACCATATATATAATTTTAGACTTGTAAAATCTTGGCTGACTTTTATCCTGATATCTTGATGTTATAGACAGATGGTTATCTTGTGGCTGATTTGTTTGATTGTTTTTGATTTTATCTAGCGTAGGATACCGATCCATAAGATACCATCAAAACACACACCAAACAACAGCAACACACACGCACACTAATTCGTTTAACAGAACTAGAAGTGCGATTAGCAAATACAAAGTTCGAACGATAATTTCACATCTTAATCATAGCTTATTAAAGAAGAGAAATGCAGTATAACAACATGCAACTCATCTAAAAAGGAGGTGTGTTATGATTGTCTATAAGACAGCCATCCAAAAAGCGTATAAATATATCAAACAAGGTTTCCATAAGGTCTTCAATGATGGACACATATACACACCCTTATACAAGCTGTGAAACCCAAATTCGATTATATTCAAATGTAACAACTACCGACCAAATAAATATACAATGTAAAACAAGTATAATACTTAAACCTTAAAAGGGTTACAAATTCCTGGCTTTGGACAGTATACAAAAAGTATTTGTCGGGGTTTAACATATTTGTGAGTGCTTACCCCAATATATCGATAAAGGTATACTGTGATACATTTATTACTACTGCTGGTGCACTGTAAATCCCCGAGGACATTCGCATCCCAGTAGTCAGAAAATTTATCCTGGCATGATTCAAAACATAAATGCCTTTTTTTAAATGTTTTTATAAAAAATAATAAATTCCTAAGGCTCTTCCTTCTGATGCAGGGGTCAATTTAGGCAGCAACCATTTAATTTTCTGGGGAGGGCTATGGATTTTTTGGAAAAAAAAGTTTGTTTCTACTTTTAGATGAAAAAAATAATTTGTTTTTGGTCTTGTGAAAAAAAATTGTTTGTTTCACCCTCAGCTGCCACTATGTGTAATGCTAAAGTAGGGATAAAAACAATGTTTTCGATATGTTGCGAAAAAAAAAATTTGTCGCGATAAAAAATCCATAGCCCCCCCCAGAAAATCAAATGGTTGCTGCCTTAGCTCACATTGACCTCCTGTTTATTTAGATTGTTTAGGTTCTAGTGTTTGTGCTTATTTATTTCATTATATTTTAACCGGATTTCCAACATTTGGACTTAAAGCATGCACGGCTGACGGGTTGTCAATCAACAAAACTGTCATACAGTGCATCAAATTTTATTGGTATTTTGTGATTATCCCCTCACCTTTTTCTGACAAAACGTTTAAAACCAAGTCTATTGGATTCAACTTTTGAAGTCGGTACAAATACGCAGACAATTACAAATAAAGCAAGGTACAAGATGTACCGTCCTCGAAAAAGTACTCGCTGTTTCTAACAGTTAATTCCTAATCCAAACACATGCAGTTGATAACAAACCTGGTTCTCTAAAGCTAAGATAACAATCAAAACACGTCCGGTTGGATTTAGTGTAACAATATAATTAATATCCAGAGAAAACAATGTATTGAGCAAGTGCCAAAAATCATACTAAACTACGGATTGGATGTACATGATTTATAGACGATTCACGGATTTAATTGGTTTACGGAACATAACTTCACTGACCCATTCATAGTTTAAATGGGAGTGTAATCTGACATAGTGTACATAGTTAAACTTTAGATATTATCTAATGACGATGGATTCTCTGACTAAATAATATAGACTTAAATTTTGGGGAGCAATCTGGCGAAGTGTACATAGTTTAACTTTATTGGGACATTGTCTATGGACGATGGATTTTCTGACTAAATCATAGACTTAAGTCTGCTTTTTGAAGGTAACTTCGTTGACTCCATCATAGTTGAAATATGAGTTGGGTAATTCATTGCGGTTGAACATGGTAAATAAGACGCTTTGGAATCAAATGTTCCTTGAAATGAAAAAGAGCATACGCAATTTAATTAATAAAACATCTGTTGTTATGATACAATTTACACTGATAAACTAGCACGAGGAATCATTGTTATCATGCAGAAAAATCAGTTTCATCAGCTGTGAAATGTTTGTTTCAAGATAAAAATGTTTCAATCGCATTGCTCCCTACTGATCAATCCCTTTGTGTTTATGTGTACAGATCAGAATCATCCGCACTTTACTACAGGTTTACAGCGTATTCATTAAGTGGAATTACTTTTAATGTGGGAATACTTTTGCGGCGAAATTCGTACTTTACAGCTTTAAAACACATTGAAGAGCAATAAAACTATTACACCCAACCCGTGCCTTGACATCTGTAATAAAGGTCGAAAATTAAAACAGGCAGAATCCGTTGCGACTTGCGACTTGTTAGTTGTCCGTTTATATACACGGTACGTGCTCTTCGGTATCAACAAATAACTGAAGTTAATATACTGTGTCATATTTGCCCTACATTCTGCCCATGCCTTCAATTTTGGCATTTGTCAGGCTTATTTTTCTAAGAAATTATAAATGATATTTTATAATACATGTACTGGATCCAATTGTACGTGTTTTAATTTAAGCCCAAGTTTGAGGACTCCCTTTTAATTTGTGGAGTGAGATTTTCGGGCTTAATTTAATTATATGTGCGTTACCGCGTGTTTTACACTGTACATATGGGATTCTGCCACTGAATTTTTACAGAGATTAAAAGTTGAGTGTTGGACAGCAGTGTATAAAAGTAATTTTAAAAAAAGCACACATTTCTTTTATTCCAAACTTTTCTCACTATCCATATAAAAAGATTTACTTTAAAAATTCCACTCAGGTGTGACTCAAAGCATTTTTGCATGTTATATAATTTTAACATTATGCAGCGTTGATAATGTACCATCTCAGTCTCGGGCTACCGCTTGCAAAGAGTCATTCCAGCAAACAAATGGCTATATTTTCAATGTAAAATCCCCGTACAGAATTAAAAACTCGGCACAGCTTAAAATACTTCGCGATTGCTAATAGTATTATTGCAACTTGCTTGCATTTTTTTTTTCAATCTACCATATAAACACTATTTTGTAAGTAAAACAGTAGACAGTTTTTCTTTCTTGTAACCTTTTTACCCGTTCCAACAAACTCAGGCAATTGACATAGAGTATAGTTTATTAGCTGCCACGGCTGTCAGATACAGCAAGAATAAGTAGCTTTCCGAAGCCTCTACACGTTGTGATCTATTGGGTTTTGTGTTCTTCATTTGCCTCAAGAGGTTTTAAAAGGCCAATACAGCTATATAACCTTTATCATGATATTGTATGTTTGAATTGATGTCGATATCCAAGAAAAGGGGTCGAGTTGAGCGTTCAAAAAATGTTTAACCTCGCCACATACTTTATTTGCCTTGTTCAAAACCGGGAAACCTGCAGTTCATCATGTTCAATGGCTTTCCGTTTTGATGTTTTACTGTTGTAAGCTTTAATTGGTCGATTATTGTTACATTTGAATAGTAAGACATTGTTTACGCTTACTGGACCTTTTACAGCCTGCTTAAGGATATGGGTCAAGTCTGGAGAGAACCTAATAATATAGATGATAGACTATATTTAATTTGGTCTTTAATAGATTGCTGTCTTATTGACTGCAATATCATATCCCCTTTTTCCATATCACTGCAAGGAAGTTCCATCTCACTCAGTGATTTCAGCTCACGAACTGCAATTTAATATTTCTATCCAATATCTGAAACCACTCGGCCATTTGGCAACAAACTTTGGTCCCGCAAACCAAGATGACAACTGCGCGTACATGACGTAGGGAAATTTATAATCCTATGAAACTGTGATGACTATTTTGGTTCTGATGTTTTGCTTATTGATTATCATTGTATTTTAACCGGATTACCAGCATTTTGACTTAGATCACTGCTGACGAGTTGTCATTCAACGAAATGGCCATACAGTCCATCAAATTCATATTGGTATTTTTTAATATATTTTTTCTATACCACTGCTGGTGGATTTTAGTTCCCGAATAGCCCAGTATCCAGAATTTTTATCCTGACATAATTTTTTATATAAACATGATAAATGACTTTTATTTACCATTACTTGGCGTCCGTCGTCCGTCGTCCGTCAACATTTCATATTTTAATCTTCTCCTCTGAAACGACTGGATCAAATTTGACCAAACTTTGGTGGAATGGTCCTTAGGTGGTCCTCTTCTAAAATTGTGTCCGAAGACCCAGACTTCCGAGCAAGATGGCCGCCAGGCTAAGATTAGGAAAAAGGGGGATGAAATTTTTAAAATTTTCTTCTCTGAAACTACTGACCCAATATCAACCAAACTTTGCTGAAATGATCCTTAGTTGGTCCTTGTTCAAAATTGTGTCCGATGACTCAGACCTCTGAACAAGATGGCCGTCAAACTAAAAATAGAAAAAAGGGGGGATGAATTTCAAAAATCTTCTCCTCTGAAACTGCTCAGCCTATTTTGACCAAACTTTGAAAGGATGGTCTTTGGGTGGTCCTCTTTCAAAATTGTGTCCGAAGACCCCGACCGTAATGAAAAAATGGCTGCCAGGCTAAAAATAGAAAAGGGGGGATGAAATTTGAAAAATTTTCTCCTCTGAAAGTATTGAGCCAAACTTGGCTGAAATGGTCCTTGGGTGGTCCTTTACTAAAATTATGTCCCCACCTTAAACAAAATTGCCGCCAGGTTAAAAATAGAAAAAAGGGGGATGAATTTAAAAAATCTCCTATGAAACCGCTGTAGAGAATTTAACCAAAATTTGCAGAAATGTTAAGCAGGTGGTCCTATACCAGATTTGTGTTTTCGTACCGATCAGAAATTCAAAATGGCTGCCATTGCGAAACTTAGTTTAACATTGAACCCTATGGGAATTTCCTCTCTGAAACAACTGTAGAGATTTTAACCAAACTTTTCAGAAATGTTAATCAGTTGATCCTTTACCAGATTTGTGGTTTTTTTTTTGTGGATCGGAAATTCAAAATGGCCGCCATGACAAAACTTAGTTTAACATTGAACCCTATGGGATTTTCACATTTACATCTTCTTCTCTGAAACCATTAAACAGATTTCAACCAAAATAAGCAGGAATGTCAAGCAGATGGTCCTTTACCAAATTTGTGTTTTTCGTGCCATCTTATTACGGTGCATACGTAGTTCCTTAGAAAACAACACATGAAACTTAACATGTCATGAATGATCTCTATATATTTCTCACAATGTGTTCTGGTTGGTTCATGTTAATCAGTAAGTCCTTTGCAATCATATGAAATTGCAACCATGCAGACGGTGTAACAAAAAAATTCTTAGTTTGCCAGGTGAGCGATTGCAGGCTCCTAGGAGCCTCTGGTTTCATTTTATTCGTCTGATTTAGATCTTTCAGTGGTACATGTAGTATGTCAACCGGTTTTTTTCTATTTCTAACCGTTTTTAAGATTAAAGCTGTCAGAGTGGCTCAAAGATGCAATTTCCGGTGTCCATTTTAATAACTTTGTTTAGCACTTTCCTTTGTCCATATTATCATTGTGTCTAGAACAATTATGTGTCCATCATAATACTTTGTTTACAATTATCCTAGTCTTTATTTGTACAACTTTCTCATGCATGTAAACAAGCTGTGGTCGTATAATAATGCTTGCGCTTGTCGACACCTACATATTCTTAAGTTAGTGTTCGTTTGTACAACAACCAACGTCAATCGGCTGAGGTCGTATTATACTGCGTTTTAAAAGCATCTCAGTTATTTGACTATTCTTAATATATAAACAAATGCTCTTTCTTTTTTTGGGTATATTGGAACGTATGTTCGAAAATTTCCAACATTGTTAATTCTTATACTTAAAGTCTGACCACAAAATTATTGTAATAAGACAGGCGACTCTTTCTACGTTCCAGCACGTAATCCCCTGTTTTCAAATATTTAGTCCTTAGCGTACCTGATGAAGGTTAATCCAGAGAAGTACTTCGTACACAGTGTAATTATTTAATTTGCCTGCTAGGAGACCCATAAAACGACCGGAGCTGACAGCACGCCATCGGATAGCTCGCTTGAATTGGTCACGTGACCATC
>JAULBM010335984.1:0-12797 GCA_032357055.1 Geukensia granosissima
AGAAAATTATTGTGTCCACACGTTTATAGGGTCAAAGGCACATATACAGGCGAGACATTTTTGTGTCCACACTTGTTCGAAATACAAATTATTTGGAATCTTTTGTATATATATTCTTTAGAGACTGTAATCAGGATTAAGTTTTTTGTGTGGACTGTATTGTGAACTGTTAATTGTTGTTTTCTTATTTTGGCGAGTCACTCTCTGTCTTCAGACTTAACTATTTTCGGTCTTTCATCTGGTATCCTCGATTTAAAAAAAAAAAAGTTTTAAAATGAAGGAAATTAGCAAGTCGTGAGACTTGTTTGACATGAATTTTACAACATATTGTTTTACAAAAATTTCGTTACTAAATTTTAAAACCGTTAAATAGCGGAGGAGGCTTCATTCATTGTAATACACATGGTAGATGTCTATGTCGTTGGATTTAAATGCCTAGTTCGGTTTGTTTTGGACACCTCTTTTTACATTGTTTGGATCTTGGTCTTCCTTTGTCTTGGAATAAATACTGCTAATGTAAGAGGTTTCTCCCTGGAACATTTGACCATAATATTTAAATTTCGCATTATTGTTCAACATTGCTTAAACTGTATTTTATGTAGCAAAACATCTAAAAGACCTTTTCTGCACCTAAAACAAGTATTTTTTAATACAAAATAAATTTACTTCATCTGAAGAATTTTTATTGAATTAAATACTGATATAAATATATATCTTTTGTAGATAGTTGACTGAGTGCAGATATAAGACAAGTCGTTCTTTACAAGATTATTTTAAGGTGTTCTGACAAAATTATTCTTAATATTATTTTAGAAATTTTAGAAAATATATCAACGATGATCTTACATAACTTGGATTAAATTGTTGTAATTAATTCCAGTTTTTTGTCGACACGTGTTTAAACTGAAACGAGTCGGATTTTTATCAATTACTGTTATGTAAAGAAAGAATTAAAAAGAAGTTGAATGAACGTAGAATGTTTTATAAAAGGGAACTTTTCAAATTGATACACGGAAACAATTGAGGTAATATCATAAAACTTTTTATTAGGCGCAGTAAATATGATTTTTCAGTTGAGAGAAAGGAGGGGCTGTAAGATTTTTCTTAGCAAGACAATTTTTTTTATGCAAATAAAACGATCAAAAATTAGTTTTAAAGATTCAATTTGGCAGAATAATTTATTTCAGTCATAATTATAACAAGAAGTTGCACATCTTCTCAGAAAATAATAAAATTGTTCGAATCTAACAAGTTTTGTTGAATTAATCTTGAAAAAAAGATATTGTTCAAACTTGGTGAAGTACCATTATCGCATCGTTGCTTAAATGCTTGATGAGAAAAAATTTGCTAACATTTTATTATAACGTTACTTAAATGTATTTGACAATATAAGCAAGAATTTTTTATTCCATTACAGTTTCCTCATTGTTACAATCCTAAAGAAATTAACATTTTAAAGTTGAGTGACCGTTAAATATCAAATATCTTTTCAAATTAAAACACGGAAACAATTAAGGTAAATCATACGACTAATTACGCCTAGTTGATTTGATTTTCGCGTGAGAGAAGGGAGGAGGAGTTTGGGTCTTTTTCTTAGCAAGAAGTTTTTCTTATGCAGATATAACAATTAAAATTTGTCAACAAAATAGTTTTCAAGATTCAATTTGGCAGAATGATTCATATCGGTAATAATTATAACAGAAAAGTCGTACGTCTTCTCACATAGAAAATCAAATTGTTCGAACTAAACAGATTTTGAGGAATTGGTCTTGAAAAAAAGAAACTCTTCAAATTTGGTGATGTACCCTTACCACATTGTTGCTTAAATTCTTTATATAAAAATCATTTACCTACATTGTATTATAACGTTACATAAACGTAATTGACAATATAAGCAAGAATGTTTTATACCATTTCTGTTTCCTCTTTTAAAATCATATAGAAATAAGCATTTTAAATGTTTAGATCTTGGACTTTTCTGTTTTGGTTCTAATGACAGGTTAATAATTGAAATGTACATATGGCGTACCAAAATTCTCCATATTTATCAAAATTGGTAATTTTGTAGTAGGTTTTGTCAAAAATCCATATTATATATACGTTATTGTTGTGGGCAAAAGTCATAAAATACTCATTCTTCTTTAGTGTATTGACCTCTTACATTAATTACAGAAATATGTTTTTGTTCGACGAATTGAAAGACATCTCAATTTATGAAAAACTGTATTAAAATTCGTGTCTAATAAAATAATTTCGGAGTATTTTCAAACATTCCACACTTCTTCGTTTGAACTTGGTCTATTTCGTCATTGGCTTTCTGTCCTATCTTGGTAAGTGATTCATATTCCGAACTGTCAGGGCAGTAGAAAGTTGTGATTTTAACTATTAACATTCTGTGATTTTTTTTCTAATAAGGATAATCTCACATTGTAAAATTGTTTAAATCAAGAACCAATAAAACACAATTCCAGCGGTCTGCGAAAGTTGAACAAAGAAAAGTGGATGCGAAAAAGAAAACATTAAAAAGAATACTAACTTCTCGACAAAAATAAAACGATACATATGTCTCATCAAAGCATAAACGAGAAAATATAATAGAATTCAATTTTAGAAGAATTTTAAGGAAAATAATGTGACAGGTAACTAAACATCAGACAGTTAATTAATAAGAGAATTATTTTCTTGTATGTTTAAAAGCATTGGTATCAAGAGAATATATTGCCAAAAACGACTGCCATAGATATTGAACATTATATCAATTCCTGGGTGGTTTTCATACAAAATGAATCCGACTCCAACGAAAATCTTCTCCCTTAAAACACACCAGATTTTTTCTGGAAATATATGTCAGTTGCGATCAATCTTGATTGGATCCGCAGCCAATAAAAATGATCTCAGTTCATAAGAAAAAAAGACATTTTTTAGGAAATATTTTATGTCCATTTTCGATCTTGATTGGAAGGTGTTTTATCGATGAAATGACGGCTTATAATTCAAATGTGTGAAATAGATATATCATCTAGATTAGAAGACTTAGTTGTCTTTGGAATAAGTATGTTAAACTTAGATAACTCATACGTCGATTTGAACTTGTCGCTAATCAATAATTTGAAAAAATTTTTTTTTCTTAATATCGAATTTTCTTCTTCCAAATTTTGGGAAAATATTATACAGTAATGTAGCATTTGCCTGTCATAAAACATCTTTAGTCAATGGGTGTTCGTGTCTAACGCATGTTAATATGGGTATATCATAGTCTAAGCAGTATTGATGTCAAAGGAGAGTAAGCAATGAATATCAAATAAATGATGACATCTATACAAATTTCGAACTGACCTAATTCAATATGTTTTTGTCCGTCGTGATATGATTTTTATGACGACATTTTGATCTTTTTATATCAATAATAATAAATAGAATAAATAGTACTCATAGATGTGTCGAAATACAAAGTTTTTGGAAAGTTTGGTAATAAATGGTTTTCTCTTAAGAAACATTAATAGGCTTAAGTTTTCTGTGTGTACTGTTCCGGAACTGTTCATTTTCTTGATAGCCCTATCGTACGACTTCTCTGACATAAATTTTACAACATTTTGTTTTACAAAAAATAGATGTAAAACCGTAAACAGTTTCATTTTTTGTATTGCATATGGTTGATGTCGTTTCCACTTGATTTGGCTGCCTATTTTGGTTTGTTTTAGATAGTTACTTCATTTGTTTTTGATTAAATGCTGCTAATGAGAGGTTTCTATCAAGAACATATGTCCAGTATAATCAAATTTCGCATATTTGTTCAACATTGGAAACTTGTGTAATATTTAGCAAAACATTTAAAACAACCTTTACTGCACTTGAAGCCAGTGTTAAAACAAAACGTTAAGCAAATTTACTACATCTTAAGAATTTTTATTAAATTAAATACTCATATATATATATATAACAGACATATCTTTGGTAGATAGTTGACTGAGTGCAGATATAAGACATGTCGTTCTTTACAAGATTATTTTAATAGTATTTTAGAAAATGTATTAATGATATAATTTACTATGATCTTACATAACTTGGATTAAATTGTTTTAGTAATAACAGTTGTTTGTCGGCATCTTTGTAAATTGAAGAGAGGATTTTTTGTTAATACTGTGGTGGATTGAAAACAGAAGTTGGGTGACCGACAAATGTCAAGTATTTTTTAAATTACACTTGCAAACAATTTTGGTTGAATTTAGGTTTCTCTAAATTGCCTATATTTGGACCCCTTAGTGTCAAGGTTTTTGAATTTTGCAATACTTTTTACAAGTTCCATAAAAAATTGGATAAATGGTTGTCGTCTAAATACGTAATTGTTGTGGACAGAAGACTTTAAAAACTTATCCTACGTTAGTGTATTGACCTGTTACGAAGAATTGGCTAACATCTCAATTCATGAAAAACTGTCATGAAATGACAAACTGTATCAAATTCGTGTCTAATCAAGTAATTTCTGAGTATTTTCAAACATTCCACATTCATTCGTTTGCTCTTGGTGTCTATTGCGCAATTTGGCTTTTTGTCCTATCGTGGTGAGTTGATCAATATTCTGAAATGTCAGGGCAGCAGAAAGTTCTAACTTTAACTATAAACAATCTTTGATTTATAAAATAAGCATAAGATCACATTGTAATAAAGGTTTATTCAAGAACCAATAAAAAAAAAAACAATTAGAGCGGTCTGCGATTTATAAATTGAACAAAGTCAGGTGGATGAGAAAATATAGAATACATTAAAACAGTACTAACCTTTGAAAAAACAATAAAACATTAATTAACGATACACCTGTCTCATCAAAGCATCAACGAGTAAATATAATGGATTTCAAATTTAGGAGCATTTTAACGAAAATAATGTGCCAGTCAACTCAACAGCAGAGAGTTAATTAATAAGAGTATGATTTACGTGTATGTTCAAAAGCATTGATACAAATGTATCAAGAGAATATATCGCGTAAAACGGCTGTTGTAGAGATTGATCAATTCATCAATACCTGGGTGGTTTTCATACTAAATTAATTCGACTCCAACAAAAATTTTTTCCGTTAATAAACAAAAAAGACAGATTTCTTCTGAAAATATTATAGGTTATTTGCGATCAAACTTGATTGGATCCGCTTCCATAAAAATGTTCTCCGTTGATAAGCAAAATAGACCTGATATTTTTCTGCAAATATGTCGGATCCGTTGCGATCAATTTTGTTCGGAAGGTATATCGATCGATTAAATGACGGCTTATAATTCAAATTTGTAAAAAAAAAATCATCTAGAACAAAAGATTTAGTTTGTCTTTGGAATAAGTGTGCTGAACTGAGATATCTCAAAGGTCTATTTGAACTTGTCGCTAATGGATAATTTGAAAAAAAATTCTGAATATCGAACTTTAATCTTCCAAATCTTGGGAAAATATTATACAGTAATGTAGCATTTGCCTTTATAAAATATCTTCTGTAGTCAATGGGTGTTCGTGTCTAACGCATGTAAATATTTCATGGCTTTCATCGCAGTATATCGTAGTATAAGCAGTATTGACGTCATTTGAGAGTAAGCAATAATTATCAAATAAAGATGACATCCATACAGATTTCGAAATGACCTAATTCAATATGTTTTTGTCCGTCGTGATAAGATTTTTTTATTACGACATTTTGATATTTTATATCAATAATAATAAATAGAATAAATAGTAGTCATAGATGTGTCGAAATACAAAGTTTTCGGAAACTTTAGTATTAAATGATTTCGATTTGTTTGGATCTGAGTGCTTCTTTCGCTATATTTGAATCTTTGACTTCCTATGTTTCGGTTTAATGCTACTGATGAGAGGTTACTCCTTGAAATGTACATATAGCATAACTTAATTTTCCATATCTCTTTAACATTGGTATTGGTTTTTTTGTATTTTACTCTTAAGAAACATAAATAAAGCTTTGATGTTCTTTGTCTGTTTTCTGCCTTTATAGTTACCTTCATTCCCTTTTGTACCTCCGATTTTAAAACAAAATGATAATAATGTAGGCAAACTAACCAAGTCGCCCGTCTTACATGTACATGTATTTTACAACATTTTGTTTTACAAAAATATAAAACCATAAAAGGCTTCATTCTTTGTATTGCATATGATTAATGTTCTTTTCGCTGCATATGGCAGCATATTTCGGTTTGTTTTGGCTAGTTATTTTTTACTTTGTTTGGATCTTGATCTTACTTTGTCTTTGATTAAATGCTGCTAATGAATGGTTTCAGCCTGAAACAAAGGTCCAGCATAATCAAATTTCGCATATTTGTTCAACATTGGTAAACTTGTGCAATATTTAGCAAAATATTTAACACAAACTTTTACTGCACTTCAAGGCAGTGTTTAAACAAATACACCAAGCAAATTTACTAGATATAAAGAATTCTTCTTAAATTAAATACTCATATATATATGTAACAGACATATCTTTGGTAGATAGTTGACTGAGTGCAGATATAAGACAAGTCGTTCTTTACAAGATTATTTTTAATAGTATTTTAGAAAAAAAAGTATCAATGATATAATTTACTATGATCTTACATAACTTGGAATAATTGTTAAAGTAAGAAGTTGAGTGACCTTAAATGTCAGGTATCTTTTCAAATTACACACGGAAACAATTATGGTTGATTTAAGGTTTCTCTAAAATGCCTATATTTTGACCCCTTAGTGTAAAGGTTTTTGAATTTTGCAATACTTTTTTACAAGTTCCATAACTTGTTTGTGTGCAAAAGTCTTAAGATACTTATCGTACGCTAGTGTATTGACCTGTTACATTTTTCACAGAAAAATGATTTTGGTTTGAAGAATTGGCTTTCATCTCAATTCATGAAAAACTGTCTTGAAATGACAAACTGTATCAAATTCGTGTCTAATCCATTAATTTTGGAGTTTAAACATTCCACATGGACGTAAAGCAACCAGCAATCAATCAATAATAAGTATAATCTCACAATGTAAAAATGTTTAATTCAAGAACCAATAAAAACAATTCGAGTGGTCTGCGATTCATAAGTTGAACAAAGTAAGGTGGATGAGAAAATATTGAATACATTAAAAAACAGTACTAACTTCTCAACAACAAAAAAAAAAAAAACATTAATAACGATACACCTGTCTCATCAAAGCTTAAACAAGTAAATATAATGGATTTCAATTTTAGCAGCATTTTAATGAAAATAATGTGCCAGGCAACTAAACATCAGAGAATTAATTAATGAGAGAATGATTTACTTGTATGTTTGAAATCATTGCTACAAAGAGTAAATATCGCCGAAAACGACAGCTGTAGAAATTGAGCATTGCATTAATTCCTGGTTGGTTTTTATACAAAATGAATCCGACTCCAAGAAAATGTTCTCCCATAATAAGTACCCCCCCCCAAAAAAAAAAAAAAGCCACCTGATTTTTTTTCTGAAAATATTATAGGTCATTTGCGATCAGACATGATTGGTTCCGCCGCCAAAAAAAATGTTCTCAGTTGTTGAGAAAATAAAGACCTGATTTTGTCTGCTAATTTTTAGGTCCGTTGCTTTCAATCTTGACTGGGAGATGTATTGATCGATTTACTGACACAACCGCTTTTCATATTAAAAAAATATATCATTTAAAACACATGGCTTAGTTTGTCATTGAATATACTACACCGAACTTAGATACCGCATAACTCTTTTTTATTTTGTCGATTATGACTAATTTCGTTTTTATTCAAAAAAAGATATCTTAATATTGAATGCTCCAAATTTTTGCTAAAAATGCCATCAATACAAAAATCGGAATAACATGATTCAATATGTTTTTTCCCGTCGTGATATGATTTCTTTTTGATGAAGACATTTTGATATTTTTTGTCAATAATAATAAATGGAAGAAATAGTAGACATATATTTGTAATTCAAGGCTGAAATATATTTGACAGATATAAATCTTGATAATGTAAAATAACATACTGTAATAGAATTTATTATATAAGGTTTACGTCAAAGTGACCGCATCTAATCTGAAGATAAGTTCGAGGAACATTTTAATCAGGGAAATTTTGAAGTTGAGAAATTTTGAAATTTATGAGATTGTGAGAGGATATTCATTAACCCTGTTGTCAGTCTTGTCTCCCGTGAAATATACCAAACAATGTTTTACAGAAATTTGCTGCTCTTTTCTTAAATTCTAAAGCACTGAAAATACGGAATGGCTTCGACGAGTATTGCTCTTAGACGTTGTCCCTGCTATCGGATTTGGCTTTCCATTTGGATTTTGTTTGGATTTGAGTGTTTATTTGCTATGTGTGGATCTTTGACTTCCTACGTTTCGGTTCTTATGCTACTGATGAGGGGCTACGCTTTGAAATGTACATGTATATACCCGAAATTTCTCCATGTTTATTCAACATTGGTTATTTTGACCTTTCAGTGGACTCTTGTTGGGATGTGATATGATGTGATCTCTTTAATATGGTATATAAATATCTTAATTTTTTATATTTTGAGTCGAATGAAGTCAATGTATTTTTTTCTAATAAGCAATGTAATTGAGAACTCGTCACTCTGAAATTTCATTGTTTTAACCCCCCTCCCCGATTAGAGGACAATGTTAAAGAAAAAATGAAAGTGAATAAAATAATATGACACAGGACATTTATGTTCATTTTTTAATTTATATATCTGTTAAAAATTACATAGTATAATAACGAATGGACCAATTCAGAAATTCAAATTCGGTCTTCGAAAAACGAATTTCAAAATCCTTTCGTCCTTGTAAATGATGTCATTACCAATGAAAACCGACCAGACCAATGACATTCGGCCGCCCACAGGGAGATCTATGATCGGACAAAACAGACTAAATCGAGTCTATGTCTTTTCTGTACGTTAACTTAACTATGCATTTTTTATAGCTCGTTTGACTCCAAGATATCAGCAGGAAACTTAAAAATAAGAACAATTTCCGTACAAACAACATAAAACAGAAAACGTTTGGCGGAGATTTTTTTTTGAAACTTCCTCCTTGAAATTTACATGTAGTATACCCAAATTTGTCCATATTTGTTCAACATCGATAATTTTGAAATCTGAACTCTCAGTTGGCTTTTTTGGAATATGATATGATGTGATCTATTTAATATGGTCTGTTTTTCCTAAATCTTTCATATTTTGAGTCAAATGAAAATTCATATACGAATTTTCATTAATCAATATGATTAAGAACTTGTCAATTGAAATTTTCATTTTTTAAATCCTCCTTTCCTGTTAGAATACAACGTCAGAAAAAAAACCCCGAAATTTGAATAAAGGTAACAATGAAAAATAATTAAAAAAAAACAGGACAGTTATGTCCATATTTAATCATAAATCTGTAAAAATTACATATGTATAGTAAAAAACGCAGTCCGAGCGTCGTTGTAAATGACGTTTTAGCCAATGAAAAATAATATTTTCATTTTTTCAGTTTTAAGCTGTATCTGTTTGTTTTTGTACACGTGGGTGATATGCAATATTTGAAGACGTCGTTTCTAACTATTATTTACGAACATTGTTGTCATTTTTATGGAAAAAACTGTACGACATTTGTCGATATTTTATCTTTAATCAATTCCCCATGCTGATTTAATTGAATACGTTATAACACTTTCTTCAATAGCAACAGTCCATTTTAATTATCAACATGTTGGTGAATGCAACATTTCTGTGAAATATAAATATCAAATCATATTGTAAACATGACGTATGTTTTAATTAATCCCAAAGATGATTTACTTCTTGAAATAATTAAAAACGCATCAGCGTTAAAGTGTATTCTTCAAGATGTTCGTGAAAACCTGAATGATTGAGAAATTTACCGTCACACCGAGGGCGAAAAAGGAGGAAGAGAAGTAAAATTTTTTGAATTTCTAAGTTCAAATGAAATAAAACAAGAACAAACATGTACAGATATACGCATTGTCGAATATCAATTCTGATATGCAGTAAAAAGTGGACTTTGATTTTCCTCGATTGAATACAAAAATATATAATCTTCATTTTCAATATTTGCTGAGGAATAAGCTATCGATTCTGAAAAAAATCAATAATAATTAAGGTTTAATGCTGCTGCTGTTAGTTAACGCATATGTGTAATATATTAATGAGGTAAAAGAATACACATGTCTACATCACGATGAATATTTACACTTAAATCTTTTTAGATTAATGGATATGTATACATGTTGTGTTTTAGTTAATAGATAAGATGAGTTATAACTAAATTATATTTAAAAAAAACTTCTGTTTTTGATCTGAGAAAAGAATTTTTTATAAATAAAAAGAAAAGGGTTTTCAGTTATACTGTATATTCATCGTGTAAAAAAAAATTGAATCAAATAATTACCATTTTAAACATGTGTGAGAGTAGTTTGTAGGCAACGAACAATTCCAAATTAGTGTACAATAAATTTTTACAAAAACACAAATTATAACGATCATACAATACTAACCGAATAGTTCTCAAACTAATACTAAACAGATGCTGAACTGATAATTGGGTTAAATAAATATTTGCAAACATTAAAAGCCAATTTTGTATGAAACTTATAACAAGAAATAAATTTAAAACTTAAAAATATCAAATTTGCAACAAAAATTAATGTTAAAAAATCGAAGATACCAAGGGGAAGACAAAAATCGTCAAGTCAGAAAACAGAAAAAAAAAAAAAATGAATGAAATACAACAAACAGAAAACTGTAACACAATATTATCAATTTTTATTGAAACTAATCTTGACTTTCTTGTTATTTGCTTAACATGGAAGAAAGCAATAAATAATTTTGTTTTACAATTTTCTACTTCCTGTCAATTTATTTTTGTATTGGCACTTGCACAACCAAGGTTTTCTTTGACTTCTAATGAAGACTACATTCTATTCAACGTGTTTATATTGACACTGTAGTAACGGGAACATAGTTTCCTGATCTGTCGCCTTTGGGTTTTGAACAAGCAGACAGCAACTGGGAGCACTCCTTCGAGATCGATACTTTTGTTGTGTCATGCATTAGTTTTAATTGTATGTGTTGCTGGTTTTAAGTTTGATCTCAATTGTTTAAGCCACCTCAACCGAGTTTCGTATTGTGTTTTTAATTGCTTTATTCTTTCACCACTGTCCCAGGTTAGGGGGAGGGTTAAGAGCTCTCCAACCGGTTTAACACCAACACCAACACATACTTATGTGATTTTCCCAAGCCGCGAACCTGTAGTCCAGTTGTTGTCGTTGTTTAATTAATCAATAATTGTTATTCGATTACCACTTTTTCAATAGATTAGATCGATTGTCGTGTTTTAGAATAGTGTCACATTTTATATTTCGGGGAGTTTTACAGCTTCCGTTATGTTGTGGAGCTTGCTTCATAACTGAAGGTTTAATTGGACCTATGGAAGAAAGGTTTAATTGGACCTATGGAAGATTTAATTCGATGTCATTTGGTGTATGGCTGTCTTTTGCATGCCACATCTCCTATTTTTATACAAATCCTTACAAATGGGCTAGCTACGGAATCTGCCATCCTTCCAGCTTTATCATGGTACTAGTAGTTAAATTTGGTGGTTAGTAAAACGATTTTAAGAACCACAATTTTATCTACGGTTATCTGCATAGTTCTGGTAAAATATTTTACCAACTTTAGTTTATTACGCGGCAGGATGGTAAAGGAGATTACCCACAGTAAATGATGTGTTGTTTTCACTACATTGCTCCTTGACTGGTAAAGTCTAACGAACTATAGTTCACAAAACGAAATTTGCCACAACATTAGTGAAACTGTATCAAAAAGCTGACAGTAAAAGATAACATATCATATATTGTTGTAATATTATTTTTTTGAAGCAGCTGAGACTATGTGGTTAAAAACTCATTTGAGATAGATTGTTAAATGTCAAAAATTAACATAGAGCGGTAATGGGAAAAAACTTTTCTGTTTAGGAATTCTGAAATTTTAACTGCAGTAGGACTGGCGGCAAAAATTAGAATTCCAGCAATGTATAACCTGCCATACGTTTTGACTGATCTGACGATAATTTGTACTTAAGTCGTGGCAAGTTTCATTATGCGTACATTAACTGTACTCGCAAATATACTGAATCTGGACAGTCAACTGCGCAAATTTCTCCTGGCGTAGAGTAACTGTATCCACAGATATACAGACTTTGGACAGTCAACTGCGCAAATGTATTATTAGTATGATGATTATCTGAGAACCTATGGCAAATACAACTTATTTCGATTTTTTTACGGATAGCCTTGTATCAAAAAATATTTAAAAGAAGAAGGTTGTCAAGAGGGAGTATAATTCCAGATTCCCGAGAAACTGACTACTAGATCCCTTATTCCCTGAAATATAATATGCATCATCGTTTCATTGTATTGTTACTAATTAATTAAGTTTGTATTGTGTGGATGTTAATTGTAAGTTAAAAAGAGGCTTGCGTCAATTCATATAATATTCAACACGGAAAGTGGGCATGTTTTTGGAAGTTTTACAGTCGACATAAAATATTTTCAGTTTATTGTAGGAAATAACAAAATTTACATGAAATTTATATAATCTATTACAAATATCATATAATATGTTATAAGTAGAGGTGGTCAAGAGGGAGTGTAATTCCAGATTCCTGAGAAACTGAATACCAGATCCCTTATTCCCTGAAATATACACCTGGCCATAAGTTAAGGACCACCAAATTTAATGTTTAAAATATTTTTTAGTTCAAATTTGCTCCTAGTG
>JAULBM010335995.1:0-12796 GCA_032357055.1 Geukensia granosissima
TTATTTAACAAAATAATATAAACATATTACTGATTTCAAGAGTTATCTCCCTCAACCCAGGTCTACCACCTTAAATTGTTAAAGTATCAAACCAATTAATCTTTATAAATTGATAGCAGATATAACAATTATGTCAAATCAGAAACAGTTTTAAAAGACAGAATAAAGTTTGAAAAAAAAATTATAATTTGCGACTATAAAACTATTTGAAGTTATCTCAAAAAATTCTTTTCTTTTACTAGAGAAAATCATTGATCAAGCCAACATAATACTTATGTAAAAAAAAGTGGCTTTACTGTTAACTTTAATGATAAAGATGATGTATGATTTTATTTCACATCAACTAAAGGGAGACAACTAGAAATCTGTTAAATCATCATTAACGAACAAGTCTTGTTATAAAGAGACTATCTAACTTCAGTAATGTCATGTTCTTTGGATTAAACAATTTTCCCTATTGTGACAATACAGTCATATCTTACAAAAATAAAATTATTTCTATAAATTGAATCATTATAGTGAATTGAGCACAGGGGCGGATCCAGGGGGACCAGGCACCACTTTGAAACTCCAAAATAATAAAAATAGAAAAGTTTGGGTAAAATTTTGGTCTTATCTCCATTAGAAATGGAGAAAACAGGTGATTCAAGAGGTAAGCAAAATGTGGGCACCCTTTTCCAAAAGTCTGGATCGGCCTCTGGTGCATTTCTGTAGAATTTATTGACAAAACCACATTTTTTTGTTCAATTGTGCATAATATTCTATCAACAGGAAGGCTGTCACAATGTTAGATTTTTTAGGTGGATGTACAAGGAGGTCAAAAGTGGATTTAATTAAACACCTTTAAATCAAAATGGGCACAGCATGTTAATGTTCTCAGATAGTGCATCTACCTTCATAAATCTATTTTTTCGTCAGTAATGCCAAAAGACTTGTTTTCTGGAAAAAACAAAACCAAAATATTGAAAAAGTTCAACAAAGTACACAACATATCCTTTTAAAGTTTACTACAAAGGCATTGAATTGTCTGCTCTGCACTATCAAAAAAATGGGTACATGTGAGGGGACATTTTCTCATTTCTCACTTTGAGATTACATCTCCCATAAAGCATGTTCTGATTGCCATGCTTTTTTAATTAAAAAACAGCCGTGACAAATAAACTTAGCACCCAATTCAAAAGCCAAAAATCTAAGTCACAACACTAGATTTGGACAAAAATGTTGCAGTCCTATATCTACATTTTAATTATGATATCATATTTTCTACTTCGAAAAACTACCTCAAACACGGACAATCAAATTAAGAAAATCTGAAATGAACAGCATAGCAGGTGGGCAACAAAAAACACATTGTATTGACATTAAAGTGAGATCTGCAGTTAACTCAACTTGCAATGAGGCCATTTTGAAATGTCTGGGTAAAGCCTGCATATACAATTGTAAACAAGAAAAAAAGTTAGCTGTTTGCACATACAGAGCATCATAATTTTAACTATAATATATTATAATTTACTAATTTTACTCATATGCCTATGCAAAGCAAACAAGACTCGCAACTTGTCACCTAAAATAAAAAATACATAATTTTATCAGCAGTTGTAATCAACAACAATTATAACACGAGGCCCAGGAGACTGAGATTGTGTCGCTCAACAGATACCTGTACTATGACGTCATAAAAAGTTGAAGACAGAAGGTTTTATAAAGCTGCCCTGAAGATTTTGGTTCATTTGGCCAAATATATCCACCCACTCAGAAACTACGGTAGCAATTTCACAATTCTGGTACGGGCAAAATGACTCTTTCTAAATAACCTCCAATAGATCCTTCAGAATATTCCATTGACAAGCTATTTCAGTACATCCAATCAAATGAAACATGTTCACAAAAGAATCCGTGTAAGGAACTTCTCATAGATGATTTAAATCTGATATTGTTTAAAAACAGGGCAATTAGACATAGAAGAAAGACTGTTCATTGCAGCTGTTTTGTTGTCAAATCTGGAGAAGAAAACACACACGAAATCTTTCAACCTTGAACAAAAATTGCCCATGGCAGCCATATTTGTTATTCAATGAAAAAGAAAAACCACTAGACCCATATTCAAATATGGGTCTAGTGGTTTCAGAGGTGAAGGTTATAAAAATTCACCTTATGGTAAAAAAATGCAGAGCGATTACAATGGTCATATGATATTACCCGAAAAGGTAAAATTACATTTAATATATAAAATATATTCAGCAGCATGAGTATCACAATTTCCTCAATAAAACATCATTACATATATTTTGTAATGTAAAATTCTTAAAATTAATCAACAGGACGGAATGCAGCAGTAATCACTATCAATTGCATTTTAAAAAATATGTATTCATTACATGTAAAATATATCTTATAAATAATTACCCATCAAAAAACTTCTTACTGGTTATGTATAAAAAATACTGTTAATTTTTCACTTCACAATAAAAAGCTGAATAACAATTAATGGTATGCATGAATAAACAATACTGAAATAATTTCCACAGCGAAAAATATTGTACAAGACAAAAAATAATTCATCAAGATGTTTTGAAAATGAGACAAAAAGAAGTCCAAATAGTTTGGTTTATCCAAGAAAGTTAATCAAAAACTTTATAATGCAAGTTTTTTCCATGTGTTGTTAAATGGTAAATAAACAATACAGTTACAGTTATTGAACAATCAGTGGACAACACCTGATTAGCTGAAGACTGAATTGCTGAAAATCAATCTGTGTCATTAGTAAGAAAACTAATTAAATCAGAGGGATAATCAAGCTTGTACACTTTACTTAATTTAATGTTAGGAATGTTCAAGATCATGGCACAAAGGTGCCATTGTGCTTATTAGAAACAATTTTGCCTTCAAACAAACCAACACCACAATTTTGTGTATTAAATTTAAGAATTACGGCTAACAGTGTACTTTTAAGTAATTACAGGAGGAAATTTACAGCAGTGTTATTTTAATATCTGAAGTTAAAAATCACACTCACAAAGAGGAAGTTATGGATTAATCATTGATCTTGATCTTGCTCTTTAATGAAGCAGTTAATTAAAAAACGTTCTAGTGAGGAAGTTGTGGATTAAAACAATGTGATGAAGTTCAGGATCAGACATTGACCTTTCCCTCCTTGGCAGCATTTGTGTTGATAATATTGGCCAGATTGGTTGTCTTCTTCAGAATAAGTTTCTTTCTCTCTGCCATAATTTTCTGTTTCTGCTTTACCCTCTGTTCCTCTCTTGCTTTCTTTAAGTCGTCTCTTTCTTTCTCCTGCAATGAAACAAGACTAATTTGTTAAATGATTGAAAGTAAAAACTATTTTCTTAAGTGCACTTAAGATAACAAATTTGCTATTCTAATGCATAATGACTTCGGCAGAGCTTGTAACACCTGGCAGCTCAAAAAGAACTAAGGAAAATTACAGGTGTGCAAAAGATATTTATATGACAAGGTCACATGGTCATTTTTAAAGCTTGAGTAATGCCTGGCCTCATGTGGAAGGAATATGCTAATGATTATCTTTTGAGCCTCAGACCCCATTATCAGAATGTCTCTCACCCTGCACATACCAGGTGATGCTTGGATGAGAGTACAATCTCTTTTACAAAAGTGTTGAATAAGGATCTATTCATTATAATTATATGCTTAATTACAATACAGTAGGTCATCCTGCTGGTCATGAGCTTTTTTATAAACCAACCACCAAAAGAATAGCTGAAGTCAACTCATTTTTAGTCCTTGAAGAGTTATTTCCAAGTTTTTGGGCCTGATTTATTTCAACAGTCCATGTTTGAACTAGTTGAATTTCTATTCTGTTTATACTGCAAACAAAAGATATTTAATATTTCTGCCTTCAAAGAGACAGATTTACTTGTTCTACACTTTAATACTTTTTTTTGTGTGGGATGCTGCCTCCAACAGGACACTTTATTAATAGTTTTTTGTGAGATTCTTCCTAACATTCCTGTCCAAGAAGACAATTACTGTAAATTCAGAAATTATTGCGTGCATTTATTATTGCGAATTTCTGAATATAGCGACGATAATGTGAGTTTAATTTTTGCAGATTTTCGAATGTTGTAACACAACATAACTTAATTTAGAGATTGCGAGTTCAAATTATTGCGACTACAAGCCTGTCGCATTATTTACAATATTTAAAACATCGCAATAATTTCTACATTTACAGTAAATACTTATTACTGTTGGTTGCAACAAGTGATTATTTTTATAACATTTATATTTACCGTTTGATGCCACCTGATAACAAGTGCTCTGTCCCCGTCAGGAAGAGGCTGCGAGTACTTTAATCTCTGTTTCTTTCTATCTTCTGTTGTAACGCTCTGTTCAATCACAAGTACAATTTTGGCCCACTAAAATATAAAGGTTTTAGTAGTTTGGTCACAGGTGTATCTATTTTTACTGATTTATGTCTCATATTGAGGCTTTCAACTGTCCCTCAATTCGTAATCCAACCAAACAAATGCTCTGTTTTTCAGTATAAAATCAATATTGCGGTAATAAACCTTTCAAAATGACACCAATTTTGTTTGAAATAGCATGTGAAACTTTGATATCATAGAAGCCGCGCTATGGTAGGAAGGCAGTATATATATCCGTTTTAGTACTCTTCCTTGTACCCCTAACCGTTAACCTATCGAATGCTCAAGTATCTAACTCTTTTCACCTTTTCTAAATTTGAGATTTTGCGTGACGACCTTTTTTGGAAAAAAAATGATAATTTTGCTAAAAATCCAAGTAAACAGATAAGACAAAGACATAACATCTATGATATCTTGTTATTCTACTAATGATTTCTAATCTAAATTTGTGCAATAAGTACAACAAAAGGATTAATTATTTATTGATTGCTTCTCAATAAATATTGTATTACCTAAACATTGCATTTACATTAATTTAAAAAGCCATTTAGAACAGAATTAGTGCAAGATTTTTGCAAAGAGGGAGATTTGGGGGCAAAATTTTTGAAAGTGGGAGATGGACACTTTCTCAATGTGGGAGATTATTAACCCAAAAAGAGGGAGTTGCTCTCCTAAAGTGGGAGGGTTAACAGGTACTAGTAAACGGTATGTGTATTCCTTATTTTTGGAGTTATGATTTATTTGAGGATATTTAGAGCTCTATCTCCCTCCATGTTGAAGGCATTGTGTAGAAACATTAAAAATTTCCAATTGTGTAGATGGGATGCTGTCTTCTTTACAAATATCTCTTCCCTTTTTTATGTTTTTACTTCCATTGGTTACAGGATAATCTTTCTTTTAAATTTGCATGTTCAGTTGTAGCATGATATAACTGCAACCAGTTGACATGAAAAAGTTGTACAAATGAACACCATCATAAGTTTTGACCTATTTATAACCAGACTTTCGTTCTAGCAGAATAGATAAATAACCCTTGTAAAAAAGCATTAAAACTGTGAGTAAACCTCACTGTATATTCCCAACAAACTCAATAACAATGGAAACCAGTTTCCATCATTATGGTAATTTTGTTAGTGGAAAATGGTTTTAATAAGAAATAGGTTAATTGGCATAGCTATTAAAATTGAAATAATTTTTGGTGCAATTCTATTTATCGTGAATAAACCATCTTTGGAGTCAATTGGTTTACATGCTTAAGAGGAGTTGAGGACACAATCTTTTCTTTCACATGTGGAAACATTACACTCAAATTTCCTACATAAAATTGAAAATCTTTACCAGGTTTCATGAATAAACTGCAGACCTATATAAAAGTCAGTCGGTTAAAAGGTGAAAGAGGAACTGAGGACACAATCTTGATTGTCATATGTTTTTAAAAAAAAATTAACCTTGTGAGTTCAAATTATAGTACCCGTCATGGTAACCAACTAAGGTAACGAAAAAGGATAGGTAACACATAAATTACCTATATTTATCAGCTGGTGTGTTTGTTTGATTGGGATTTAAAGCCACTTTAAACAGTATTTCAGTCATATTGTGGTGATTAATTATACTGGTAATGGCAGCTGGAGTACCCTTAGAGAACCACTGACCTTGGGCAGGTTAATGACAAACCTCATCACATGTGATGCAAGTGAAATGGCATCTTCTCTCTGTGATAGGCTACAGTGATATGTACAGTTAAGTTTAAATCAAATACCTATACCACTCAGTCACCCACGCCCCCAGTTGGTACCTCTTACCCATCATGGCAATCAGGAAGGCAACTAAAAAGGGAGGTAACTCATTACTTACCTGTCTGAACCACTCTTTTTGAGTTTCATTTACAAGCTGGTATGTGTTACCCATCATAGCAATCAGCATATTGACTAGCAGAAGAGTTACCAGGATCATGTATATGGCAAACATTATCTACAATCACCAAAAATAATACATTATTTATAACAAAAGTACTGCCAAGTACTGTTATTTCAATGCCTGCAAGACCATTAAAGATTTGATAAAATGATAAAATGATTTTTTTTACAATTCCATCTACTGTAAATTCAAAAATTATTGTGAGTATTTATTATTGCAAATCTTCAAATGGTGAGGATAATGCAAGTTTTATTTCTGCAGATTTTCAAAAGGTGTTACACAACATGACTAGAAAATTTTGGAATGTGGGTTCTAATTATTGTGATTACAATCCTGTCGCATTATTTACAATCATAAAAACATCGCAATAATTTCTGCATTTTTTTTTCAAATCACAGCTGAAAAAGACATAAAAATATATCCGACAGTTTTAGGAAAATGCAGATACAAGAATTTTTTCATCATGTTAGACTTAAATTTGTTTTAAATGTTTTACTTCTCATCTTTTTGAACATCTTACAACTAGAACACAACAAATAAACTAAAAGATTTAACTAAAATTTTTATAAAAAAAAAGCAAATGACATAAAGCTTATAGTCAAAAAATAAAAATTACACAGAACATTTAACACAAAACAGACCACAAAGACAACATAAAAAGCACAGATTATATCTATAAAAAATATGTGAAAATTATATCAAGATTTTGTAAACACTTTGAATGTTGGTTACATCAAATAAAGAAAATTCCAAACCATACTTTCAGGGCTAAGTTTAAGAGACAAATAACTACAAAAAATCTTCCATTTGCAGCAACACTGAAATTCTTCACAACAGTTTACTACAGACATTAAAAAAAAAATTGAAATATAAAATTCATATTAAGCACAGCTTTTGAGTCAAGACTTGTTCACAAAAATGGTTTCCATTAAATTTAAACCCTTAGCATGCTTTTGCTTTTTTTCAAATACGAGCATTCTATCTCATCCATAAAATTTACACATATGTTGTTTGAAAAACTTTAGACTGGATGATAATGAAATCATGACCACCTATCCTGCCCATAAGAGAATTTCATTGTGAAACAAAAACACCAGCAACTTATTTCTCTCTATGGTGCCATAACTTCATTTATCTGCTGAGTTCACAGGGACATATAATGCGCATCGAAAACACATCAAAAACGTTTCGAAAAATGGTTGTCATGTCCACACGTCAACAATTAGCAGTGCACATCAAAAGCGCTTCAGCTAACACGCATTATCCAAAACCCATTCAAAATACGTTTTCACTAATGCCCATCAAACAAAACGTATTGAAAACACATTGGAAGAAACGGACACAAATACGTTTCGAAAACATTACAGTTCGATTTGCATTTGATAATACACATCAAAAACGTATTTTGTGAAAACTCTGCATAAATTTCCGTCTTCCTGTGGCTGTTGCATTCGTGAGCTAGCTTGTTAAAAATCTGATTTAGTGTGACAGTCTATTACAAAGGAGTGTTTATTCATCATCACTCATCATTAATATGCACTCGTCCTGAAAAAGCATGAAATATGTTGAACCCTAAAGTCGAATTATCACCCCTTTAGGAACACCTGACAGTTTTTTTTCTTCCTTCAATCAAATCTACTTCAGAAATTTTACTTTCATTACTCTGCAGTTTAAGAGGTGTTGCACTTACAAAATTTGTAGACAGAAAGATAGATGGACATTCTGGATGGTTTCTTCAAGACCCCACCCCTAAAAATGTTTCAGGGGTCTATTATTATAAAAAGTGAATGAGTCATTGAAGATGGAGGTTTAAACAATCAGCAACATAACATACTGTGAGCAAAACTCACAAAAGAGATCCCCACTCACCCATAGATTATCTGCCCTTCGGATGAGCTGATATGAAATTCCTTGCTATGTGCATATCTACACATTGTGTCTAATGATCAGATAAAGTTTCACTGAAATCCAATGAACAGTTTAGTAGAAAATGGTTTACAAGATATGTTAACAGACAAGTGAACGGACAGAAAGGGTTATCCTATATACCTCCCAATCTTATCTTGTTTCCAGGTCTATAAAAAACAGAAAAAGTTTTAACTTGCAATTTATTTATTGTGTATTGATTGATTGAATGGTGCTTAACATCCAGTGGCAAATATTTCATGCAAATTCAGGACGAGAGCATCCTGCTTTGTACTAGACTGACGTGCTGAGCCAGACCTTTAATGTGCTAGCTCATGAAAGCAACAGTCCGCAGGAAGACGTGTCACTTTACCCAGACACATTATTCTGACTCAGGGCTGATCAGTCTAGGCTCTTGCTCCTAAATTCGTCGTGCTTAGCGGAGAAGCAGCATATACCAATTTTAATGTCTTTGGTTTGACCCAGCCGAGGATCGAAACCCACGATCTTCCGCACTCGAGGAGAGTAGGCTAACCATTAAACCAGAGACAGTCTATTTATTGTGTACAATAATCATACCTACACCTGTCATTACGTCTCACACATCTTACCTTGACTAGAGTTGGGAAGGACGAGGAATCAAATGTAGCATAAATATCCTCAAAGTCCCCCACATTCATGGAAAATACTCCAAACACAGAATCTGGGACATTTTGAAATACACAGGGGAACTCATTGGGGTCACAGGTGGACTGAATAAATGCTATGTAAAATGCTGAAATGGAGTTAAATAAACTCAACAAAATGTTAAAAAAACAAAACTTGAGAATGAGTTGAATCTTGTTGTGTATCAGCTGTAATTTTTATCTCATTTTGACTGATAATTGGACAGAGCTTGGTTAAAACATTATAACTTATGTATTATTAATATAGTTCAAAATATAACAAACTGTTACAAATTTAAATACTAATTAACTTTTAAAATGTATAAAAATTGTTCTGCAATTTTCTTTAAAAAAATTTAAGCTGTTAAAAGTATATTCGATTGCAGCAAATCTCTGCTGACAAAGTTCTTTTCCATTGGACAGATTTACACTGTACAGCAAGATTCAACTATATATTTCCTTGTCTTACTGAAAGCAAGCCAAAGAAAATAAAAAGTGCAAGGCAAAGTGAATTAGGAAAAAGATATGGTGAACAAAATTCCATATTCAACAAGTAAAATAAAACTTTTTAAAATACAAACTACCACATGCTCTTAATTTCCAGATCTTCTTGTAAAAATTAAAATTTAAATTGATTAAAATATTTTGAATGAGATTTGAATTTCAAGAAATATAGCTTTCCTTATTTTGACAGGTTATTTTTTCATTTAATTTTTTGTAAATTAATACATGTATAAAAATATATATTTTCTTCAATGTTCAATAACATTTGGTCGGTAACTAAAAAATCTAAAGAATCTAAAATATTCAAAGATGATGAATATGAAACATATCCAATATCTTCCAAAATTATGACAAAAAATTATTTTCACTGCATCATTTTCAAACATTGCAACAGAGAATTCATTCCATAAGTGATCAAATATTTGATTATTTTACCTTATGAAGTACTTGTTTTCTTTTTTACAATTAATTACTATGATGCAGTTCAAAATAAACATGCAAATGTTTGTTACATAAAATAGCATACTTCATAAAATTGCATTTATAGAAAAATTTCAATAAAAAATTGTGTTTTATCTTATGTATCAAACATTGATTAAAAACAACAATAAAACATATTTTTAAAAATGTACAGAGGTCTTCTTGGGTTGGATTTGTTCTTTTTGTCCTAACATCCAATCAGTGATAGAGCATCAACGCAATTGTAAAAAATACAACAGAACTAACAAATTTAGCTGAAAAAACTGAAAAGATAAATCTAAGCATATTCATGGCAATAACAAGTATATCTTCACAATGATTGGAGTCCTCATTTACTCAAAAGACAAGACAAAACTAAGTAAGACCCAAATGTACATTTTATAAACATGTTTAAGCCACTTCAATTTAATTTCTAGCTCTTCTGACTTTTTATGAAAAATCGCAAAAATTTTAATATTAATTTTTTTTCTGAAAATGGTATAGCATGGTATAATGAAGCAAGAGCTTCAAAATTGATGTCAAAAGAACAGTTTATATTTTTTTTCATCTTTTGTGTATATATATAGGAGCGAGCAGGAATATTTTTTATTTAAATATGTAGGAAAATTGATGAAAATTTAAAAAAATGTGATGAAAAATGAAACCAGTAAAGTTTTTTTCAACATTTGAATCTATGGTTTTAGGAGCGAGCGAATCTGAAGAACTAGTAATTAATTTGGAGTGGCCTTAATAACAAAATTAACAAAGAACAATTATCAACACAACATAAACATTAACATGTTAATTTAAACACATGAATTAACAGGACAAAATGAATTTCTGCAAGGGCAAAATAGGAATAAACTAAACTTCACTAAGCTATGCAAAAAATGAAGGAAAAATAAGGATATGAATAAATTTGCATAAATTTGAATGATTTTTTTTTTATTATTCCCATTTCTGCATAACTTAATGTTACTTAATTCCTTTGCAACATATTCTGTTTATCTACTATTTAATAAATGATTTTTCTTTGTATATGTACAAAGGAGATTTTTTTCTTGCCAAAAAAAAAAAACCAAAATCTGACACATGTTCAAAAGGAATTTAAGTTTTAATGTGCAGTGAAAGAAATAAAAATATAGAGGATACTTTAGTTAAAACTGGATGGTCTGTAGATTTAAATGCGACATAATAATCGCCAAATTCTCCCAAAGACATCATAAACATTGCCATTATAGATTCTACAGGATTACAGAATGGACTCCAAGCCTTGTTCATATGCATAAGGAACATTGCTGAAAACAAATTTAAAACTCGTATTTTTCGTAATCATATCCGGCATGATTTGTGAGTATTCACGTATTATCTCGTCGTAAACAGAAAGCTGCAAGCAAGAGTGCATTAGAATAAAGCAACATAAAAAAAAACAATAAAAACTAAAAACCTAATGGAGCTGATTTTGTGGATCAAAGGCATTTCTCCGTTTGTGAACAGCTCCATCTAATTGGAGTGTTTATATGACTTACTTGAAATACACGCTTTATTAAAAAAAAATCAAACAAAAAAATCTTAACAGAATGCATTGATTTATTTCTGAAATAGCCATTATATTCACATTCAAAATTTTCTAAGAAGAAAATGAAATTATTCCTTTTTCTTTTCTAAAAGTTTTACCATAAAGCTGAAAATCTTTTATATATCATGATTTATTTACAACTTACACCTATACATATTCATGATATCAAGACTTGGGTAACAGCAAACTTGTCAAATTAAGGCCATAATGAAAAATTCCCTGATTCTCATTTAACTATTTCAAGAAATTGGGATTGGAGTAGTGTATTTATTTTTTATTGTCATCTTGTGTTTTTCAATGACTGGAAAAGTCTATAGAATAATATTGTTGGGTTGTATTCTGACCCTTGATGGAAATTTCTGGTCAGTATTTGCTTAAGTGGAAATTTAATAATAAAAATATTAAGGGGCATGCATAAAATTTGGGGTGGACAAGATGAGAGCCAAGGAATTTTAAATTATGGCCTAAGTAATTATTTTTACCCCCCTAGCACTTTTGGCTTTCACTTGTAATTTTTCTTTATTTCTGATGTACAGAATTGTTAGTACATATTATTTGAAATAATAAAATTAAAAAGCTTTATGAAAGTTCAAAAAAGAAAAAACACATCAGAAGAATTTTTCATAATAAAAAAAATCTACAACACAGATGTAAACAACATCGAAGTTTACTTTGCTCAAAATCGGGTGATCAGTCTTTTCAAAGCTTTCATAGTAATCCCCAAACTCCCCCAGAGACATCATAAACATCCCCATGATGGCCTCAGCTGGGTCCTTAAAAGGACTTTCTTCTATGTTCCGAAATACAATGTACATAGCTACAAGAAAATAAACACAAACTTTTTCAAAATCCAAAAGCTTGTATACATTTATTTTAAAAATCCTGAAAAATATCTTTAAAATAAAAATTTTGTTAACAATGGATCAAACCTTTATTTTTCTTTTTGAAATAAGGGATGGGGTAGTTTCATCTATTCTAGAAATTTATTTTAAAACTAAAGAAAATATTTGGTTTTTTGTTTTGGGGTACTAAAAATTCTCTTTACATTTTCTCAAAATCAGCCATGTCAAAGTTTTCATGACAGTTTAACTATCCCTTTAATATTTGAAAACAGAAAAAGTAAATTTATAAATCAATGCGATGATTTATTATAGTAATAAAGGCTATTTTGAAGGAATTTGTTGATTTTTAAACCCAGTCCACTAACTCACAAAGTGAATAAGTTCAAAGGTTTTTATGTAAATGTTTTAAGTGAAAGGTGAGTTTACCCATAATGTATTCTGTAATCAAAGTGCTGATAGCACTGGTAGAAAGATTTGCAATCAAACATTTGTTAACAATTCCAATAACTTGAGAAACTA
>JAULBM010336015.1:0-12796 GCA_032357055.1 Geukensia granosissima
CATCTTTTAATGCAAATCATTAAGGTTTTTTTTTTTTTTTTTCTTGACACTTTTAGAAGCTTGCCCCCCCACTATCAAAGTCACCCCTACGCCTATGATATACTTTTCTAATCAATTACAAAATATAAGAAGATGCCCGTCTCGGCAAACAGGAAGTAGACATGTGACGAACCAGAAAAGATTACACGGTACACCTCGCCCTTATAATTCGTCAGACCAAATATCAAATTAATCGGACATGCACAAACCGTTAAATCCTTGACGAAATTGATGAAGGTACGGATGGACATTCCGATTAAAGTTATTGCCCCTGTCGCCTAAAAGCTTGGGCATAAAATTTCATCAAAATCAGATCAATAGTATGTGTTCTATATACATTTTATCTCGAAAATAGTAAGAGCTTTCATCGAGATGAATCTTATGAAACAAACCAACAGATTTGGATTAAAAATAATTACTTCTCAATCTGAAGTCCAAAAAATTGCTTTTTCAACCCTTTAATCAATTTTATATAAAACAATTTCTAAATGAAACAAATATGTTTGACTAATCTTTTGTTGCATCCTTCAACTGGAATAATTTTGGAAAAACCATCAAAATCGAATGAAAATTTAAAAACCTTTATTTTTAAATCTAATGAAAAGAAAACCGCAAATCTTACCAAAAATTGCTTTAACTAAAGTTTTAGTGTGGAAAACAACCTGTCTGCAGTAGTCAACGACGACACCGCCATACCATAATATAACAGCAATTTTTTGCGGTCGTATAAAAAGTTAATTCTTCAGTACTTTTTTATATTTTATGTATATCTGATGTATGGTATAGGAGAAAACACAGACATGAAATATAAACTATATCTTTTGGGGGGAATTGGTTTCAGCATTCGGTACATAATCAATGGACTAATTCTATAATTCTATAGACCCAGAGCTTCCAGAAGAATCTAATGTAAAGACATTCGGAAAGCTCAGGAAAAAAGCTTAAGAAATATTCTAATCTTAATAGCAAATTTTCAAAAATTAACACAGGTTTTAAGACAAATAATCAATTGAGAAAAGTAAACATTCACATTTTCATAATGACCCGGATAAAAAAAATACCTACCATTTAAAGCTGAGTTATCTCTCATAGAACAGTGATAAAAAACGATTCGAAATCGCTATGTTTACGATGAAATTGATGTTGAAAGAATTATGAAATCTGCAGTAATGAGAGCTTGGATGGCGTATTGGTGTATTACAAAAATATTAACTACGTGCTTAAATAAAAATGGAAGCACTAAAACTGACGTCAACGCTATTTTATTGAAAATATAAATCTTACCGGGAACAATATCTTTAGACCTGTTTTTAAATATGTTTTCTGGATGTAAAGCAGTTGTAGTATCATCTTTTTCGATAGTTGCCGATATCAATCGGAGAACCTGAAAAGTAATTATTATCATCAGCTTTTTAACCATATTTTATCTACCCACCTCATTTGCAGGCCTATCGTTCACAATAATGGTTGTGTGATCGGATGTAATTTTTATAAAGAGTTTAGATGAAATGCATGCGCCGAGATACAAGTTAACTGCATATGTTACAACACGGAAACTGCTCGAGCAAATATGGACGATTCATTTAATTAAGTAAATCATCTAGGCTAACCTATTAAAAGAATTGTGTGAATGCGATGGAAACATTTCTCAATCTGACAAAACCCCCTCCCGCCCGCAAGTACATTAACTAGTCAAATGTTTTCTTTTTAAATGTCTCTGTAGACAAGAATGGCCTTATTGAACTCTTTATAGATATATAAGCAAACTGAATTAGTCAGATTATTGTTCTGACCACTTTTTTGAGGCTCGGAGAAAAATACGCACATGAGCTGTTTTACATTTTGCTTATGAACTATATTATTAAAAATTCGACCAAATAACATAACATGTAATGTTTTGAACGATTTAATAGAGGGGGAACTGATTGAGTTACAAAAAAATTAATACAAGCTAAAATCGTATTGATATTTTCAATTTTTCTCCAACTGTCGCCATTCTGATTTTCAACAAACGAAGAAAACAATCCAAACACCATGCAAACAAACACAAAACCTGTAAACCGTGTTATACAATTTCAGAAATCAATTTTTTACCTAAAAGTTATTTCTGGGAAATCTTTGATGTTATCACTTACACAAATAGTTTAATATTTTATGTCAGGTCTTAATTTTGTCTATTTATTTATGTGAAATTAATTGCATTTCTTATGAGTAGAATAATTTTCATAGTCCTGATGTGCAGCAAATTAGGTTTATAAAGATAGAGCTCTACTCTACTTGATCTTTTATTATCTATAAATTGCTTTGATGATGAAACTTCCTGAATTACTGATATAACATATAATTTGTACCATTTAACCAACTTGTTTAAAAATATTAATTTATTTATAATATCTCCTTGTAAGCACGGCCAGATGACAGATGCGGGAATTCTTCCGTGCCAAATATCAGATAAAGCATGAAAAAAATTTTAAAATATACTTGCGAAATTATTTAAACAACTAAATGAGAAAATGTGTTATAGGGTTTAGTGGCTACAGCATGTGGTTAATGACAGCAGTTTAATGTACTGAAACGATGTCTGTTTTCATTTTTTTACGTTTGCCATATTGGTTCGGGATCTCTGTACAATATAATTTCGCAATTGAATCCACCAAATATTTATTTCACCTTAAACACTACTCAGGATTGGTACCGACCGTTACAAATATTTCACGCGATGTTTAAAACTAACACAACGACAGTATTTAAGACACAAACCTCATATTGCTCATCTAATTTAGTTTTGCTGATAGCTTCGTCATATTGTAGAAGTTCAGACAAGGTATCAAGATATTTCTCCACAGGGACCGTTGTATCACCACATATCAAAGCTTCTAACAACACGTCATATACAAACAAATACTGTTCCTGTTAAAAAAATAAAACATTCTATACAAATATATCTAAAACAAAGGGGTCAAACTGGCTGGTAGACGAAGTATGCCTTTTAATAGGTCTTCGCGACCACATAATCCCGCTCGTTTTGGTTAAAGCCCATAATATATACATGGTAACATTACACAACATTTTCCCCATATTTCAAAATAATATTTAAATTTTTGTTATCTATTTTTGTTTTGTTGTAATGTTTTTTTTTTTTTTTTTTTTTTGGTTTACTCTTATTTTCTAAAATAAAATGATAAAATCAACAAAGCTTATTAAAATATTACATGATCAATTATTCGTTACCGAAAAAAAATGTCGGTACTAGAGACACATTACCTATGATCGCTTATACAGTCAGAATTACTACCATATATGGAATGAGGTCATAAAAGGTCAAACAGCCCTAAAATTCTTAATATTTTTCTGGGGATAAATCTGAGCATTGAAATGGAAGATATTGAAGATTTGAATATAATCTTAAAGTCTCATCAATTTTCTGTTCTCGAATTTTTGCCAGCAACCAAATGAAATTTCCTTACTTTAAACAATAGAATTAAACATTTTTGCAAAATATGTTAAATTCTTTTGAAAAAATTGTTCAATAAACATAACTGATTGTTAGAATTTGACTAAAAATCAAAACTGAAACTTTCCTAATTTTTTATTTCATAAGAATAAGCACATTTAGGAAACATTTCCATTTTTTGGTAGTATTGTTGACTGTTATATATATTTTTATCAGATGTTACATAAAAACTAACCTATTATTTTCTGTGATTTTCTTTATTCCCAATATGTAATGCAACCTTTTTTACAAAATATATTTCAGAAAGATAAAAACACCTTCGTATTTTGGAGACCTTAAAGCCGCTGCTCCTTACCAATTATCAGATTTGGAAATATTACATAGGTTACCTCTTTATTATTTTACCTATACACTGTTTATACTACTTACTAATGTCTGGACCATATTAACCCTTTGTGTCCTCATTAACTGTACAAAATTGTGTACATCTACAATGCCTTCATTCTTGGCTTGGTCTAAGTTAACATCAATAGCTATATACGTGCCGGTTCTTCCTACGCCAGCACTATAGAGAAAAAAGTACTGTATTGCATTTATTATCGGTATTGAATATGTATATAAAATGTTTTGTTGTTGTTTGATCTTCGAACTCCTCTGTTTTTATTCTTTCAGAGCCTTTAATCAACCTTGGTTAACTTGTATTTTGAAACCATAAGTTCAATGCCAGATTACCTCTGATGACGGACCCTAGGTCCACGAGGGGATTTATCAGCGGTTGTCAGCCTTGTCCGACATGAAAGTTTTCAAATATTTTTCAGAATTTTGCTGCATTTGATTCAATTTAAAGCACTGAAAATACGGAAAGGCGTCGAAACTTATTCCATCGAGTAGTTACCCTTTTCTCTAGATCTTGTTTTGATCTCAGACTTCCTATGTTTTTGTTTAGTGCTACTGAAGAGAGGTTACACTTTGGAATGTGCATTTAGACTAGCAAAATTCACAATATTTATTCAAAACTGGTAAATTTGTATTTAATGTCTTGTTTCTTCACACGTTAATATATATATTTTTTTAAATATTTTTGAAAAGATTTGATGGATCTCAAGGCATCTGTTAAACAAATTTGTCCAAAAACCCATGAAACTTTGAGTAAGATTTCCCTTTTGTCAATTTTTTATCGCGAAAAGAACATACTGACCTCTGCATACGTTTTGCTTAATTTATTTGCGTGTAATTATTTTTTCAAAATAACAAAATTTAGAAAAACTTATTTTAATGCTTTAAGTGTCAACCATCCTTAACAACCAAAGGTCAACAAACCATTCGTTGCAAGTATTGTACGGAAAATTGGATCATGCACTCGGGAATATTCTTCATGTTATCTTGCCTTGCACTGAACTGACTGAATAAAATCTCCATTTATTATCCTAACTTCCTAATACAACACGACACATTACCTGTTACGTAAAACTTTCATTATATTAGATTAAATTTTGTAAAAATTGACAACTTTTAATACATTTCAAGATTTAAAGAATTTAGAGGAAATTTTCACGCGATATCAAATAAAAGGAACCATTAACAAAGGAAAATTAATCTTATCTTGGTTCATGAATCAAGAAGACAAGTGACGACTCTTTGAATTATCTGGTTGATAGTAAAACAACGTCTCGTATTTGAATATTGTTGTCACTGCGTTACGTAGAAATCGCAAGTATTCAACAATAATTGCCCATTCAAAAGCAATAAATATGGAAATTTCCAACATTTTACTCGAAACTGTAATAAGAATTTCCCTATTATTTGCACTTTCGATCTCAACGAACATAAATCATTCAATATCACGTTCTCCATATACAGAATCTGGGCTGTGTATCATATCAAATGTTCTTTGTTTTTTTCTATTCAATGCAATTACAATAAATAAAATGAAACACAGAATATCGATGACTACAATCTAATTAAGCATTATACTAATGATGTGGTCTATCATTATGAATTATTGGTCAGTGTTACATTTCTAGCTAAGGGAATGCAAGCCTCCGTGACTCATTCTAAAGTGATATATCATTGGTCAATCCAGGTATCCAATGACAGCATACGTCTGCTTTACGCTTTTGTTGCAGTTAGAAGTAACAGTCATGTAAAGAAATTATTTGTGATGAAGAGATGACGGTAATTCTGATTAAATTAAGACTGACTCCTTATATTGATTACAAATCAAAGATAATCCCAATTCTAAATAAAGTTCATGGATTTTCAATCTGATTCATCCAATATCATATGTTACGCGACGCACGATTAAAACAAAGTACAGTATAAAACGTAGATCAAAAAGGTGATTTTCTTGTGCTATATGTTGATCAACTTAGTTAAAATCTTTACAGGCATTCAGAGATAAGAATAACACTGAGCATTAGTTTATGCTTAAATTTAGTTTCCTTGCACCTGTAAAGATTTTATGCCAATTTACTCAGAAACGTCGGAAACTAAAACTCCAGGGATTTTTTTACAAAAAATAATCCAGATTAGTACTAATTCCACATCTGTTGTTACTAACATCGAGTGAAGCAATAGTTGCTTACCCTTCCGGAGCACCTGATGTCGCTCCCTGATTTCGGTTTACTCATGGCCAAAGTTTCCGTGTAGTGTGTTGTGTACTGATGTTTGTTTTTGTATTTTTTTTGTCAGCCATAGGCTTGTCTTTTGAATTAACAATTTGTGTCTGCCCTTTGGTCTCTTCTAAAACAATGTTGAATAAATTATGTGAACATTTATATGTTTTATGTATATTTCAATTAGTAACCTCTCATCTGTGGTATTATAACCAAAACATAGAAAGTCCGAGATTCAAACATAGTTAAAAAAAGTTTTCAATCCAAACAATTCGAAATAGGAAGCCAAATCCGCTGGTATGGACAACAATAAAGTGAAATTCTTTTCGAAGCCTTTCCGTATGTTCAGTGCTTTAGAATTTAAACAAATGTAGAAACATTTTTTGACAACTTTTATGTCACAAAAGTCTGACAACTGGGCTGGTGACCTCTGATCAACTAGCAGAAGGACCGATCCAGTGGTTTCAAAAAACAAGTTTTTATCGACAGTTTCAATAAAATGTTGCCCTGTTATGGTATCACCATAATACTGCAAAGTTTGTCCAATATCACGATGAATACAATCAAAAATTATAAGATGAAATGCTATTCAAAAATATTCTGTCTTCAATTCATACAACAATCAATTTGCAAGAATTGCAGTAGGGTCCTACATTCTGTACAATGTCAAATTTATACCTGCAATGTATGATTGGTGGTCCATTGTCCAGATTGTCATGTGATCTTATTTTCTGACGGAATAAAAGCAGTGAATTTCCAAATCTGGGAACGCCATGATCGGGCCATGTGGTGTAATGGAACTGTTTGACAACTGTAGTTTTTTCCTCCTAAAATAATTGGTATCAATGTAATGGATGAGTTATCAATTACTATGAAAAATACTGCATAGCAAAAAATATTATATTATCTGGAAAACTTTTTATTTACAGTAAGCAATATATCTTATCATGATGTTAATATAAATTGATTACAAATTGGAAAGACAAGAATTTACCCAGCAAAGTCATTTTTATAAATGCAATCTACCTACTGGTCACTTATAGAAGGTCATGCATGAAATTATTTTAAATTCATGTACCTTAGAAATTCGGAATGTTCTGATGGAAAAGTCAGGTAAATCTTTACACTCCAAGAACTCCACGGTAAGCCCTGCATAGTCCTGTTTACCTTCCTCAGGCCAGTACTGCTCACATTTTTTCTATCAACAAAAAAGCAAAAATTAAAATGTTGTTTCCTCAGTACGAAAAAAATAATATACAAAATGCTACACATGAGTTATACAAAATTAATATCTCATATTTTATATATAAATGTATGTGCCTTAATCAATTACAACGTGCTGAAACAAATATACATTTTCCCAGCTTCCTAATGCCTGACCTGCTGAAAGCTGATGAAGACAAACAACTACAATTTCAAAAATACTCAGATGTCGTGCTTTTTCTTGGTAACTGACCTAAAAAGTACTAATTGAAACTAGTCTGATTACCTTTCCTGTTTCTGTAGGATTTGTTAACATTATAATAGTCTTTGAATCTTCCTGCCATACCATTCTCCATATGTCATCTATAGTTGGTTTTGTTGGACCTTTAATTGTTTTGAAGAATGCAATTTAAAACAAAAGACAATTCAATCCATAAAACATAGAGACAACTTTTTCAAAATTTAATCTAGCAACAACACCACCGAAAAAAGTATTTGTTCAAAACTATCATTACTCAGGTCATTTTGGTGATCAGATTAGTCGAATGAAGGGTGAAACATTTTTTCAAATTAAAAAATAAAGTGGAATACAACATTATTTAAACCTAAAAACATCGAAGACGCAAGTTATCATTAAGTCATTACTGTTGATTGTATATTCATGATAAGAAAACCAAAATATGCCGTTACCTTGTGCTGCTATATAAGCTTTTTCCTTCTTATATCCCTGTAAAAAATAAAATTAAATTAAGGACTGGAGATAAAAGGGAAGAATGGTCTAAAAGCAGTTATTTTTGAACCCAAACAACAAGTGTCAACTATCAGTATTAGGGCAAACAATCCAAAACATATTCCATAACATTGTAATAATATGTGTATGTGCTCTTCAAACTCCTGAATACTTTCAATTTAGGTGAATCGCCGTTCATTGATTTAGTAGAGTCCCCAAAAATGCTGGTTTCTGGCGTTCCAACATAAACATAGGTATCTTTCATTTTCTTATATATGATGCATTTGTGAACATAAAGAAAACGAAGGTACTCAAGCGAAAGACAAGTTGGCTCTGTTTAAAATGTCAATGGAGTTCAGCCGGAAACGATAATTAAAAATGAAAAAGCGTAAAATTTATTTACAGTCTTCCAAGCTGAACATGGTAGTATAACAAAATTACAGTCTTGTGTATCACAGCGATAATTTCATTTTGCTAAAAAGGCATTGCACAGCTTCTCCTGTTTCAATACATTAGGGTTGCTTTTAAATTTATTGCTAGAAATTCAAATGACTGTGATTTGACCATATGTTCAGAGCATTTTATAATGACCGATAAATGATTGAGACATTCATTCACAGGCAAATAGTAGCATGGTAAACATCCTCAGACACAACAACATTTACCTCGGAGTGCAACAATAATTTGTTATAGTGGACGTTATTTAAGTTTACAAACTGACATTTGAAGTCTCTGCAAACCTGTCCCGTTTTTAGCTTGTTTCATTTTAATCTTGTCCCAATGTAAACTCGTTCTAATGTTATCTCGTGCCATTTAAGTGTACGAAACATACTTATAAATCAGATGAGCTATAATTCTTATTTCATTAACATTATACAGTATTTTCTTGAGGACAAAAATCCATCACATGGATGGACGGTACTTTATATTCCTTCAAACAAGGAGAACATTAAGCATTTAATTGCTTGTCTTATCAAATTTTATTAAAGAATTTTCGTATAACTGATAATTTTTCCGGACATCTAATTTTTGCAGTATTATTTTCGTTTTATCATAGCACTTTACCGACTTTATTTACAATTATCTAACCGATTTTTTAACATGTTTTTTCAAAGACAGCAAAAAATTAATACTACCATCTGAATAGTATTGATTGGTATGAGTTTACAGTGGAGCAGTTTTGCAAAGAAATTTTGTTTTTGTTTGAAAAAATAGTTAATAATGGAACGAGTTTGCATAATACAAACTATTATTTCCTGGTCCAAGTGGTCGACTGGCCAAAATGTCTGATACTTATTTCAAAATATTTCGCTTAAAACGGTGTTTACCTTAAAATGCGCACAAACATTAAACAGTCAGGATTACTGCCATTTATGAAACGAGGTCATTAAATGTCAATAGCCCTAAAACCCTTAAAATTTTCCTGGGGAAAATTATGAGCATGGAATTTAAAGATACTTAAGATTTGAATATAATCCCAAAGCCAAATGAAGTTTTCTTTCCTTAAACAATAGAATTCAAAATTTTTTGGCAAAATATGTTAAATTTCTATTGAAAAATTGTATAATATATTGAACCGATGGTTAGAATTTGTCTTAAAAATAAAATTGAAACTTTTAATTTTTAATTTTTATGAGTATATGAAAATTTAAGAAACTTTTTTGGTAATGTTATTGACTGTTAAAGCATAATACTTTGAATTTGGAAAAGGAAATTAATTTCTATCTATGGAGACGAAAGAAAAACAATAATGTGATTAAAACTGGCAAAGAACGGCTCATTTGTTCCATCGGATAACAACAACGAACTGATTCGAGAATATTCTTTTTTAGGGAAATAAATTTTTAAAACGTATTTGTTAAGCGGAATTGTACAATTCCATTCTGTCTGTGCGATTAAAAATACTAGATAAAATGTCATAATATTTTGAAGAAACCTGTAAATTCAATTTTTTTTCTAATAAATACAATAAATGGGATTCTGTGTGGCTGTGTGCTGCGTCAAAACATCATTTTATATAGGTAAGGCCATGGAAAGTGTGTTTTGATATTTTTAAACAGAATTTTTCTGATGTCTTACCACCTTAAGATGCTTGTATAATTCACTTGTTATAACATGTTTAATCATCGAGTCAATTTACCACTCACGCTTTAATATAATATTATAAACTATTTTTTTACTTACATCAATATAATTAGCATTAGTATAATCATCATGTATATCATCACCCACGGGCTTCAATACAACTCTACTATGGTCATCTGAGGTAATAAAAAGTTTTATACAATCTTGTATGATATATATATATATATATATTTATATTCTGAAATCATACTATCATAGCTTAATTGAGAACATCTGACTTTGTTTATTTGTATAATACAATAATTTGTTTAAGGTTTTACATGTTTTATGCCATTTTCAAACATATTCATATTTTTATTTATTAATATAAGAACTGTTCAAGTTCGATTGTCATTTGGTAGATGTCTGTCTCGTGAACAATATTGCTACAACTCCTATTTTTATATATAACGAAGGTCAGTTTAAATGCTGGAGGAAACCAGAGTACCCGGAGAACCAACGAACTTGAATTCAGATTTGCAATTTGTGATTGAACACGAGTATCAAATTTTGTCCATTTGAACAAGAAGTAATTTGAATGAAATGTAAAACAACTAAACATACCTTTAAAAATGAGTAACAACACAAACTGTATACAATTTCCCACAAAATATTTTCTTCGATTTTTATCATAATTTAGATTTTAAATTCATATTTATTCATTTTGTTAAACAGGTCACTGATATAATTAAAACTTAATCCTTCATGCTAATTTTACATACACTGAGTCATCTAAATTGAGTAAAAAACGGTGGCTTTGTGTTCAAAGCACAAATTTAGCACGCGCTCCTTTCAGTCACGTTTCACTTTAGCAAAAATGACGTTCATGGGTTTTGTAATTTCAACTATATAAAATAAAATAAAACAACAAAAGGAAAAAAGATAAAGAATTCTGACGACTTCGGAAAGATTGCTGAATTCTATAACCGGATAAACCAATCAGAGAATTGAAGTCATACCCTTAGGTTTCTGAAGGTTCCTTGTCATAAACATTTAGTGATGTTGGATTAAATAAATCTTATTGCAATCCATCTGGTAGGTAATTACTGCTGACGGAAATCACAGAAAAAAAATCTTCTTTCAAAGAGTATCAACGAAATGTATTTCTATATTGTATGTTGTAATTGAACATAAGGCAGAATGTTTCAATATTCAGCCAATTTTCTTGACCTTCAGGTTGTTACTATTTATCTAATCAATGCAGAATCTGAATTCAATTACTACATAAATGCATAGAAACAAGCTTTATTACAAAATATCACTAACCAATCTTCTGTAAATAAATGAATTTTATTGCAAACAAAAATTTTCCAAGAAAAGATAATGAACTTAATTACAAATATAATTATATTTCTGAAGGGCGAGAAAGAAACATTGCAGCTATTTAGTATGATTATAATTATAAACCTAAATAGTCTGTAACCTAACTACAAACAGAAAACTCCAACAACCACTGAAACTGTTTTTACAACATATGCATCTTAGCGTAAAAAAACTTTCTAAACAATATTAGGCTCCCGTGTCTGATTTAATATCGACTTTAAATAAACTTACAGGCGATGATATTCCCATAACGATTTTTTATTTTATTTTCTGATTTCTGTGCGACTTCACAGCAGGCGGTTAGACCAGCCGGAATAAGCTGCAAATGCAAGGTTACTTTATATTACTACAGGATATTGTAAAGTGAATGAATCATGTCACAAAGCCAAGAAAGCACGGTTAATGTCTGAAGGTATAGTTTCCTGTGGGTTCTATTAGTTTCTGTAGATCGTATAAAACAGGTCAATATTGTCGATTTATAATATGTTTAAGTTTATCCAAGCAAAAGAGCTTTCATCAAAGTAAAACCCTCTACCGATTTCATTGCCAACTAAATGATGCGCAATGTATTAGGAAAATGTAATAGATTCAGTGTAAATTTATAGTTTTAATCATGTTGCTCATAGGTTAACATCATACAGGACTTTTCAATAACTAATTATAGAATGGTGTATAAAAATTACCCTATATTCCGTTCGGAAACCTTCTACATCATTCTCCTTCTTCTGTTTGACGTAATCCCAAAGGTCTTCCACACGTACTGTTGGTATTATACAGGCACCTACATTACCATAGACTGGTTCATTTTCCATTTCATTGTTAGTGCTACATGATTCGATTAACGGTTCTAACTCAACATCATCTGTAAAACATACATACTTATCGTCATGACCAGAAGATCTAATATTGTTTATAAATATAAAAAATTACACATGTTGAATAAATAAGGAAAATTTTGGGTATGCTATATGTTCATTTCAAGGAATAACCTCTCATCAGAAGACTTAAGAAATCAAAGATACAAACATGGCAAAAGGAGCACTAATATCTAAACAAATCGACATGCGAAGCCAAAGCCGACGGCAGGGACAACTACTAAGTGTGATACTTTTTGAATCCTTTCCGTTTTTTCAGTGTTTTAGAATACAAATGCTGTAAATTTCTGTAAAACCTTGTAAATAAATATCATGTCAGACAAGTTTGATAACTGGACTGGTGAATACACTCGGAATAGAAAAAGGGGGATATGGTGTAAATATTCATGACACAAAAATCTCACATGTACAAGTAAATTCCAAGCAAAGGAAC
>JAULBM010336026.1:0-12796 GCA_032357055.1 Geukensia granosissima
TCTTTGCTAGATGTCGACGACACTACATATGTGCATTGAGGAACACATATGCGGGGTAAGGTCAACAAATTACAGATATAATGACCACTTTTGAGCTATACGTGGGTTTTTCTCTTAACATGATATCAGGTAAGTGACCACAGATCTTTGAACCTTTTGGTTTATAAAAACAACTGCCAAATATGTGAAACCATTTAGTGATATGAAAAAAGTAAAATATAATTGTTATTGAATCTAACCCGGGAGTCTCATAGAGGCCTATTCAAGAGAAAGCAGTATGGAATTCAAAACCTTGACAAAAAAGCACCAACACAATTGCAAAATAAAAAGCAAAATCCACCCAAGGAGACCGCAGCTTTCTTAAAACGACCAAAGAAGAGTGTTTAAGCATCACAATTTAAACCAGCGTTGATCACCTTCGAGGTGAAAGTACATCTAGCGGAACGTGAAACCAAAAGATCGAGCCAACTTTCATATTCTGCAGAAAGCACCGTTTAGAGTGTGCTTCATACTAATAAATGAATAGATCGGCGAAAAGGTGAGCGAAGTAACTTCATATTGGAATGACGATAGGGTCAATCATGAAATCAAGCTTTCAGCATATATAATTTTGTACATTGTTTTATCATCTAGAGAACTAAATTGCAATATGAGGTTTATCCCTGCCAGAACAATATTTACCTGCAATTTTTATGTTTCATCAACTATAAGCTACCAATAGATTCCGTAGTGGACGGCTAAACGACAAATTGAGGATGTCGATACTATTCAGAATGGGTGAAAGCGGTACGGTTGTATTTATAACTAAGAATAAGAAATATATATGCCAGAAAGACCCAATCAATATCTTTTCTGCATTATTTCTCATTAAGCCGTTACCTTTAGTTCACTAAATTTTCGTCAGGCACAACTGCGTACTACATATACTACTGGAAATACCATCTAGAAATATCAGTCTTTAGTATGACTGAAAGTATGTAGATAAAGTTTAGATAACATTTATACTTCCAATTCGATTTTTGTACCATACATATTTCATAAGAACCGATAAAGGCAAAACAAAAGAAAAGACATACAGAAATTCCAAACGTTAACAAGCTAGTCAATTATTCGTAAGTAATGTGTTTTCCATAGTAATAGTTTTTGTCCATCGATAGCCGAACAATAGATATGATAAAATACCCTTTGTCCGATACTCTCTCCATAGTTGTTTGGAGAGTATCGAACAAAGCATAAATTATCGTATATAACCTTACAATAGTCAATAGCTTGCGATGTTTTTATTTATTTCATTGAATAATGTTTTAGATTTAACTTTTCTATATACTTCTGACTTGCCAGATTTTCACAACATCTTTGTAAGTGATTATTTACACTGCATCAACTACGATGTTGCTTTTCCCGATTCCAAAATTTAAATGTGTTTTTGCTACTGGTGACATCTTAATAAACTCGAGAATTTGATATTGTTCCTGCTCCCATTGAAATGACACTTGCCAATTAAGAGAAGGGCAAAAGTGAAATTATTTCAAATTACTTGTTCTTCTGTGTTTTGCAGTATATTAATATGATACTTAAACATATAATAGAAAAATTTAAACTTTTCGATTCTTTATCTAAAGAAGCTTACTTGTCAGCAGCAACCTGTATTAATATATCCTGACACGCCTAGACTAGCGTATCAACTGGTAAATAGATATGCAGTATTCATGTGCGGCTGGAATCTTACTAAATTGCTTAAAAGTTCTCAATTATAAATCATTTTTCTCTAGTCGTAAAGTTTTGTTCTTCCAGTCAATTCCTAGGTGTAAGACTAGGTATGAAAAAGACCTTTCTGTTTCTATAACATATTTGGTTTGTTCAATTGGATAGAACCGTCAACATAGACACAAAATATATTCAGTAAAAGAACATCATCTATATAGCAGGCTTTCATGAATAAACAAAGGTCTATATCACAAGACAAGCAATAAAACATGTAAAAAGCCCAAAAAATGAAATGCGAGGCCAATTATCATTAGCAATAATCGGACATTTGCGTTTACAATGAAAAACAACTAAACGTAAAACAACAATATCCGACACACTACAGGTTACTGGCTTGCTTCTATCAGCTAGTTAAGAATTCATTTCATTTGATAATACATGTGTACCAAGGTTTTTTCTAACCTAGAACATAAATTAGGACATGGTTAGCTGGATTCACTGAAAAATAAGAAAACAAGGTCATAAAAAATCGCCACCCCCCTTTCCCCCCAAAAAATCAACAGTACGGTATAGGCTTTCATAAAAAAAATATTTTTTTATCTTAAAATGTTAATTTGATTAATTCCATATTGGCTTTCATTTTGTAGCTAAGATATGTTTTGTTGGTTTGCTGATTAATTGAAATCCTTGACAACGTGATGTACGTTTACAATGCCGCCTGAAGGCTGTTTCATATATGTTCTTCCGTCCATCCATTCAGTCGGTCACTATTTCGTATGCTACTGTCAATCACATTATGCTGATATTTAAAGTTGACCACTAGTTGTTTCGTGGATGTGTTTTCCGATTCGCCGGACATCTAATTCCTGTTTTACTGATATTTTTATTAAAATTGTCAAATATAACATGGCTATATATGAAATTTTTGTATCATTGTTCTCAGCTAATTTAAATTACAGCTTGTTAAATTTTAAAGTTTTACTTTATATTGGGGGGGGGGGGTAACATCGCGCGTATCCGGTTTCATCGGACATCCACTTCCTGTTTGCCATGGAAAATAATTTAGTGGAGTATATATCATAAGTGAGAATTGTTGCAATCTTATCTGTGCTCGTTAAGCTTTATATTCATATATGTTTTAACAATTTCTCTGTTTGAATATCTCGTTGGGTACATTTTATTTCTATTCCAGTTTTACATAGTTGTTAAATCTGTTACGACTCATTTTTCATCGCTTATTATTTATCTATCCTTATTTATCATCTAATTGAATTAAGTACTGATAAATATTTGTCTAAAAATATATGTATTGATGAAATAATTTCACGTTTTACGTTGAGGTCGTTTTGAGAGAATTCGTTTAAGAGGCTTTAAGAATCTGGGCACTTTAACATCAAAAGAAGCACTTGAACTGAAACACCGAAGTAAAATCCGAAATGCATATTCTAAATAGGCAAGACAAACTCAAAACGAACAGACTGCCAAAAAACTAAGAACGCAGAAGCTTTGACTACATGAATTCCTCAAGCGAACAAACGTAAAGACAAGTGCTACGGCTAGGTAAGCCCCTCATCGCTCGCAGGCGAGATCGAAAAAAACTGACTGGGAGTCGATGTTTTGTTGTAATTTATATGATTTTCTATTTTGAAAGATTTAGTTATAAAAAAACAAACATATCAATATAGTATGGTTGGCTGAAATAATGTCTTCACCCTAATAGTGTGTTATCTTTGAATATAGATCACCCAAGATATCACATAAGTTATTTCTAAAGATTATAACATGACGTTTTTCATATCTCATACTTTATAAGCCCTAGGGTTTTTTAATCATCCCAAGGGCCGTAAGACTCGAGGGATTATAATCCTAGGGCTGATAAACATGGAATATGAAAAATGACATTTTTATAATGTTAATCATATGCTTCAACAGCACAGTAATTTTAAATTCGTAAAACATAGAGTGTAAAATCTACGAGGATATATATCTTTACCCCATAGCTAAACTTGTAAAATAGTACGCCTCCCAATACTTCGGCACTTAGTTTAGCATTTTTCCTACTTGTATCAAATTTAAACTAGAGATTTATATAGATATTAACAGGTGGGGTAACGCAATATAATTTGTAGTTTCATTACAAGAAAGACATTGATGCGTATTTACCTCGTTAACTGAATATTAGTTATGGGAAAGTGCCGATGTCATTTAGCATATGGTATATTAAAACATTAATTTGTTTTTCTATCTATATTTTTTTCAAAACAACCAATGTCATAATGGTGCAATTCATATTAAATGATGAAATTGTTTGAGTTTCTGATATAAAACACTGTAACTTTTATTAATTATCGTACACTTTACACAATTTAAAGTAGAGGGGGCGTACAGGGAAAAAAACAGAAAGGGGCAGTAGAAAGGTGACTGGAGGAGGGTGAAAAGGAGAGGGGAGTGGAAAGGACAAAATATGGCGGATTGGGACAAACGATGTGTATTAAAAATGTAAGTCGTTAACCAGAAAACAGTGTTTAATAAAAGCTTAAATAAAGCGGTAGTTAGTTTTATAGTAGTAAAAAAACCCGACCACATTATATTCCGAGCCTCGTCAATAACTCAGATAGATTTAATCGGTCTAGTAAGGTATCGTAATTAAATGATCAATTCCATGAAACTGAAAGTAATAACCTTAATCTTTCGACAAGAAATCTGTATTGAGTATCTTTCTTGTCAGCAACAATCCTCTATAAACAAAATTCTGATAGGATGAACAAGGTCTGTAGTACCGTATCAGCTGATAGATACATTTTCCACATTAAAGTGTCGCAGGAATTTTGCTTCACATAAAAGGAAAGTGCACAGCAGAAAATCAAAGTCATCTCCCTTGTCTTTGATTTCCTCTCAATTCAAATTAGTTTAGGTATAAAGCACACTGTGTCTGTAGTATTCTTGATTTTAATTCAAAGGGGTTGATGGAATCGACATAGTCACAATTTAAATATTTAAAATTCTTGAGTGCAAGTACATCTAGCAGAACGTGAAACCAAAAGATTGAGCCAACTTTTTCTCATTTTCTGCAGAAGGCACCGTTAGGAGTGAGCTTCATACAAAAAAGGAATATATGGGCGAAAAGATGAGCGAAGTTACTTCATGTTGGAAAGACGATAGGGTCAATCAAAAAAATCAAGCTTTCAGCATATGTAACTTTGTACATTGTTTTAACATCTAGAGAACTAAATTGCAATATAAGGTTTATCCCTTCCTAGAACAATATTTACCTGCAATTATTATCTTTCATCAACTATAAGCTACCAATAGATTCCGTCTAGGACTATGCGAGAAAATGGGCAAAACGACAAATGGATGATGTTGATATTATTCAGAATGGGTGAAAGCGGTCCGACAGTATTTAAAACTAAGAGTATGAAATATATATGCCAGAAAGACGCAATCAACATCTTTTCTGCATAAATTCCCATTAAGCCGTTACCTTTAGTTCACTAAATTTTCGTGAGGCGCAAAACAAGTTCTTATAAATAGTGCCTTGTATTTCTCTCTGTAATCAAACAGATTACTGACAAAATACGAAACGCTTTTCTAGGTAAACTTTCATCAGGTGCGCTCAGGACCAAATAGTGGGAATAATTAGTAAATTATAATTGTGAATAACGTGCAGGCGGAGAAGCGTGCCTGCTGTTTTTTGGTATTTTATGTACGACAGTAGTAAGACTGATCGGATCATGTAACTTGATACTTGTAAGTTAATTATAAGAATTAACAATGTTGGAAAGACAGTATCTTTACAACATACATTCCAGTACAAGGTAGGTCACTTATGCGGCGGGTGTCTTTTATAATGCGGGAGCTGCAATCTGAGTTCAACACGGGTTTTGAAAATGAACTTTATTTGATAAAGTGAAATAACAAGGCGGAAACGAGCATCGTTATTTATTAAAAATTAGCTTTCATTAGTAGTTGTTTTTTGTCTCAAGGTGGAGTCAAATGAAAGGGGCGAGAGAAAGAAAGGAGGGAGAGAAAAGTAAGGAGGGGCGAGAGAAAAGTAAGGAGGGGCGAGAGAAAGCAGAACGGTATCCTTGTCCGCCCAGTCATAAGTGATAGTTTCAGTTCTATAATTTTCAATAAAATAGTTCATTTATCTCATAATTAAGACCGACATATACTAAAATCAGCAACACATCTATAAATATATATATGTAAAATCTGATTTTTTCAAAGACGGGCATACAACAATAAAAGAAGCGACGATATATAAATATGTTTTGAAATTTTAATTCATGCTTTTACCATACATACATTTTTGTTTAATGTCTTATTTTATTTACTTACCCTGTACTTAATAATATAGTATAACTATAATTATATGTGTAAAATTGCAAATATCTTAATTTAAACAAAATGCTAAAATTGTAAAATCCAATGTTTTTTTCAATATATATTGAAAAATACTTTTGAGTATTTCATGTATTTCAAAGAACAGATATTTTACATGTATCTATAGCAATCGAAATTTGTATTCGCAAACATTTGATAGAAAAATTTGGAATTATTAATTAGTTATTAATTAAATAGTTTTATATTACAGATAAATCATCAGTTCTAACATCCTCTTGTTGGCGGCATGGTAAGAAAATGCAAGGTTAGTTAATCGAACCATATGATTATTTACTTTTGTTTCTAAACAGTAAAAGAGATGTGCGCGAAAAATACTCTTTCTAGGTGGTAAGCTACAAAAATATAGTAAATTTTTGAAACGTGTATTTCAGTTATCTTATCGTCGGAAAGAAATTTGAAATCTTAGACACTAAGAAAATCCAAGTTTCAAAATAGATAATTAAGACGTTAGTTTACAATATGAATATGGAGTACCAGTGTAGGAGCATGCGTTCTTTAATTATGAAAACTGTTTTTAGCTCAGTGCCAAGTTTGATTTTTGTTTGGATTGCCAACGCGTTGTGAAGCCATAATGTCACCTTAGGCAAAATTTGTTTTTGGACTTGTCAATTTTGCTAACATCGACATTCTTGTGTTCACCAGGTGTCTTGGTACTGCCACTGGACCTTTAAAGCTTCATTTTTGATATTGATCTAGTGCTTTAAGTTTCTAGCTGAAGAGACTCTTATCATAAGTGAAATTGAAGCGGTTTTTTATATACATGAACCGTTTCATCTTTAATGAGGTCTTTATATAATAAAGCAAAACAGGATATTTTGGATGTTGACGAGAAAACGATTAAGGTTGTGGAGGATACTGTTGGTTTAATATTTAACGATATTGTAGGGATTCAGAAAAATTGTAGGTTTAAATTTACATCTCTTGTTCTTACACTAACGCATGGTAAATTGCGCCTGTAAAAGTCATATCGCAAGCTTTCGCATAAAATGGCCGCGTTCCTATCGAATGGAGAGGTTGCAAGAAGATGTTTACGGTGAGAACGCGTTTTTTGTGACCATATTGATGCCCTGCATGCCTTATTCGACAGAGAATTAATAGAAAGAAATGGTTTACCAAGACACTCCATCATTGAAATACAGAAATGGTTAGAGAAGATGTTGACAGGGGAACTGCAAGGTATATTCTAACAATATACATGTTCCGTCTTGTTCGTGTTATTTAGATTGCAGTGTCTTTAAAAAAAATGTTTGGTCGCCTATTAGACAATTCAACGGTTGCACTCAATGACATATAATTTAACGTCCTATGATGAAAACAAAATTGTGCAAGACCATTCACAATTTAAATATATTTTTGTACAATATAAAAATTACACAAAATATTCAAAGTGAATGTTAATATCCCATGCACTCTATGTTTAATGGGCAATAAACCGTATTAAAAATTGTCAAAATTCAAACGTTTATTTTTACGCACTTTTAAGTTTTCATTTAGTTTTCATTTATTTCCATCTTATCAAATATTTGGCTGAGTTCAGCCCTTATTGCACATAATCCTTTAATAGAAACAAAAAATTTTAATATTTTTAAACAATTATGGCCATATGATATTAGTAAAAACATGAATTCTTTAGCGCAGATTTATATATTGACCTTTAACTTTGTCTTCGTTCAATATACATTTGTTTAGTCAAAACATTTTTGTAATGACCTTATCAAAAGGTCTTTACGGTTTACTCTCTGAATGAATAAAGGAAAATCCTTTCAATGCTCAATCAAACATATCATAGGTAAATTGCAAGTGATTTTTAGAAGAAATTAGGCCAATGCAAATAACTCAAATTCTTTTGACAGATATTCATTAATATACCTATTAGTGGTTACGGTATTCAAAACAAGAATTATATTTTGCAATATAAGTGTTGCAAAGGAATGTCATATTTTTATGTTTGTGCAGAAAAATAAGCTACATGTACTTTAATACATGTAAAAGAAATTCGAAGATACCAAAGGGGCAGACGGAAATTGTTAAGTCGTAAGACAGATAAGACCATGGCCAACAAAATAAAACGAAAGACAAACATAGAACTCACGACACTATACTGAAAACTAAACCTGTAATTAAATTATTTTCTATTACAGATGCCTCCACAGCATGGATGTATGTGTGCCATTCCATTTACAGAATGCACATATAAGCTGCATGACAAATGTATAACAGATTCAAATTCCTCTGATAGAAGAGGACATATAAGACATTGACCTAATCTCAATAATATTACTGATAATCCAGGCAATTATGCCCAGGCCATCAAACAACGGTTTGCCAAAGATTTTGAATGTTATCTGTTTTTCAATATATATATTTATTAATGCTATGAGACAATTTTAGCATGCAAAGATGTTTTATAACATCTTCATCCATACCAAAAGTGAACAGATATCAAAACCAATGTTTGCAAGATGCAAATCATTGGCGCACAGTGAAAACATTATTATTCAAGCAGAATTATTGAGTTAGGTAATTATTTTTCTGTACAAATAGAAGAGTATGATTTTTTTTGGATTTCGTCTTTATCCCTGGGTACGACAACGCATGGACATTTCAAAATTGGCCATTTTTAGGGACTGGGAGTTTATTTGTAGAAGCTCAAACGCATATTGATCGAAAATATCTTTTAAAGGGCTTAATGAACACATTTGTTTGCTATTTTTCTATTTTAAAACTGATTGGTTACATAAAATGAATGTTTGTAGAAAGCCATTCTAGATTTTCTCTTTATGTTTTACAGTTTGTACAGTTTGTATTATTTGTGTTAATTATCATGATCTTAGGATTTTAAACATTACATTGTTTGTAAGAATAAAATGAGACTTTAAGTCAAGATTTACAATGAGCTGTAGTTGTGATGATGATGACAATTTTTGCTAGATTATCACAGACATGTAGTAAGGGATGCCAAAAACTAATCTCTACTAAATTTTATAATAGGTGACCACAGGGCAAATTTTCTTCACTTTTTTCTGCCTCATGCTAATAGAAGAATTTTTAATAATTCAGGTTTATAGTATTAACATGAGAGCTTTCAAAGAAGGCATCTACAGCTGCAATTTTAAAGTGACTTCACAATGTGTAATGTGTGATTGATTGGTTGTAGTACATATTAGAAACCAGTATATCTGCATGTTTGGCTCCTTTTTGTCCCACCTTCTGCTTCAGTTTTTTGCCTAAAGTTTTTTCTTGAAAAAGAAACAACAACAGATATACAAACACATATGTTGACCTCAAACAGTAATAACAAGATGTAATGTAAGCAAAACTCACAAAAAATACCCCCGTTCTCCCATGGCATATTGTCCCCTGGAATGTGCTGAGATGAGATTCCTTTCTATCTTCATCCTTAGACACCCCTGGTATGTTTGAATCCATTTAAAGGTTTAGGAAGAGATGTTCTTACAAGGAATGTGGACATTTGGGCAGACAGACAAACGAATAGGATGATTCCTAAATACCCTAAACTTTGTCTGCGGGGGTATAAAATTAGTGTTTTGTGCATTGCTCTAGTAATATCTAAAGTGTCTCCATTCATAAAAAAAATCTTTATCTAAATTTTAAACACCATAACTCATAGATTTCAGTAATTTCAACCTTTCATAAGTGGTGCAGAAAACTGTGATGAAAAAAATTAAGATCACAGTCTATACATGGTTTATTCAATTTTAAAGTTTTGGCAAACAGTCGGTATAATGCAAATCACCAACACATTAAAAACCACCGCCTCGGTGGTGTAATGGTTAGTATTCTCGCCTCGAGTGCGGAAGGTCGTGGGTTCGATCCCAGGCCGGGTCAAACCAAATACATTTACTGGTATTTGCTGCTTCTCCGCTAATCACGCAGCATTTAGGAGTAAGAGCAAAGACTGGTTGGCCCAGAGTATGAATAATATGTCTCGGTAAAGTGGCATGTCTACCTGCGGACTGTTGCTTTCGTCAACCAACAATACTCAACTATCATTCTTTCTGAATAAAGGTGATAATTTTAGTCCAAGTTTACAAAAAAGGCTGTTTCGTATGATATGAATGTTTGTATTACAATAATTATTGAAGTACAATTGTCAATAAATACCAGTACAGAGGAATTTCTTTTAAAGTTTAATTCATTTATAATGTATAATTCGTTTAGAGTATAATTCAAATACGATTAATTATTGCATGAACAAACATTGGAGAAGGTACTTTAATTTTGTAATTTATTGTGCAGATGGCTGCACAGATAAACATTGTGTTGAAATCGTAAATTGAATATGACCCGTTTCTATCAGAAACAGCTCATATATACATATATATGGCATTTAGACCAAACATAATTTTTATGCCAAGTAAGATGTTTCTATTGGAGAACTTGAAGAACATATATTTAATATGCAATATGTGTTTGTTTGGAAGCCATTTTAGTTTACCTGGCGAAAGGCCGTGTGAGCTTTTGTCATTATTTGGCGTCTCTCAGCTATCTGTCAATTTAACAAAAGAAACATATTATACTGAAAAATGATTTTTTTAAAATATGAGAAGTCTTTATATATTGTTAAAGTCTGTTTTGTTTAAAATGATTTCACTAAATATGTTTATCAGTAATATCAAAAGGTTATTTAGTTTACATGTGGCATAAATTTTCATGACTTATTTCTTGTTGGCTACTTTTAAGTCAAGTAATAAATGCATTTGGCAACATGGACAAGAGCAATTTTAACATATAAGAAAGGGAAGTCCTCTGTATTCCGCCTCATTACAGTCTACAGTACCAAGAAAGTTCATTATGTACAAAACGACTTACTTGCTAGTGTCTCCTCTATTTCACCCTTCATTCTCTATAAAAAGGTTCTCGATAATGTATCTAAAACCTATACTTGTCACCAAAAAGGGTTATAATGCGTTAATCAGCAGTTAAGTATAGATATTTTATATTCAAATCTAACAATTATTGTCCAGTGAAATACAAAATATAAAAAAGAGAAACAGTAAAAACATAAAAACGAAATGCATTGTTCCAAAGGTTCTTGAATAAGAACAGGCACATAAAGTATGTGGCGGAGTTTTAACATCTTTGTTTGGCATCAACAGTCCCTAACCTGTGACAATAGTGAGACAAAATGACAAAAAATCCAACCTTAAAAACCAACTGTAATAGATTTATCACTTAAACTCGATAAGCAGAAAATAACCCATACACCTAGAAATAGGATAATGTGCAGAACTCACAAAATGCTCAGCGTTTGATACAGCTAGTTCAAAATCTAAATATTTTTAATGAACCGGCCTTTGTCATGTAAGAAATCAATAAAGCACGTCAAGTCATATCTTGGTAAACACATCAATATTAACACAAAAGAACAAGATATTGTGTTTAAAGTAACGACAGCATTTAGGACAGAATATAATATTAACCAGGAAGTCCATTATTATTCACAGGATTACAATCAATATTTAAGCTCTTAAAAAGTTTATCTACTGGATTACATGTTTCTGGCTTTGGAAAGGCACATATATAAAGTATGTGGTCGAGTTGAACATGTTTGTGAATACTCAACACTCCCTTTCACCTAGGACAGTGGTGTGAGAAAAATATGTTTGAGCAATACTTGAAAAACTAACTGGATATGATTTAACTTTTGAAGTCGACAACTGAAAGTCAAGGTGTAATCTTGAATTAACAATCAAAGATGCAAACAAATATGCATATGTTTGCGATTCTTCACCAACATGAGGTTTTAACTTTGAAGTGGACGTAAAGCAGTTTTATCAAGTTATATGTTGATTTTATCCATTTGTCCTTTCTATTTCCAACAACGTTATTCCTAAATCGTTATTTAAACGCAATTGTACATTTATGAGCTTTGTAACCCCTAGGGGAAGATATGAAGGGGATGATTTACTGTAACAATTAACTCGTAGACCCTAAGACTTTGCAATGAGCTCTCTGAATCGAGAAAATAACACCTTTTGAAAATTAATTAGAACCCCTATAAATATTCTCAAACGTGCTGCCACATATATCTCCCTTTTTAAAAATGTAAATTAGTACATTATCTAACGGCTTTAAGTTAAAGCAATTAGACGCTGATCCATTGGGAGTTGTATATGGTCGTCATCAGGTCCTTCCCATTCCTAGATGTTCTTGAATTTTACAAGGATTTTCGAAAAATTTACTCCAAGTCCTATTCTCGGCCCAAAATTTTATTGTTCTACCCTTTTCTCCTTTCGGAAAGTTTGGATCCATAAACTATATTGCTATTGTTAAAAGTTTAATACAATATGATTAATCCACACGTACTTGCATTTTAATGATGTTTTCACACACTTTATCTATTTCAATATCATTCCTGAAAACATTCTCCTGACATTAACGGCTTCCGCCATAACATACCTATTTCAGTCTCGTGTTGCATATCCAATCCTTAATCAAGACTCGTGGCCTTTGAAAAGTTCATGTGTCGTTTTTTCCCACTTTTGATATTTGTCACCTTATTTATTTCGTAGACTTATTTATTTATCCGGGCTGTTAAAAAATTTTCTTCTATAAAACCACTGGGCCAATTTCAACCAAAATTAGCAAAAAGCATCCTTGGGTAAAGAGGATTTGAGTTTGTTCAAATGGAAAGGCCACACCTTTTTACATTGGGAGA
>JAULBM010336048.1:0-22829 GCA_032357055.1 Geukensia granosissima
CACTTAAGCAACATCCCATAGGCATTCACATAATGAAGTTTACATTTTTGAATTCTTAATTGCGTCCTGTTCCCTAATTGATGAAATAGGGCTCAGTTGCTACAAAAATACCACATTAAGGTTGGTTGCTCCGAGGTTGAAATCATCGCTTTGAAATTTTATTGTGTCATTGCGGGTTTATTATCCTCTTCCCAAATGAAAAGGGCCTCGTACTTTGGCAGTATATTTACTCTTTGTTCTGTTTTGACTCCTTATCAACGAGCAATATAATGAGGCTTTTTTTTTTCTTTTTAAACAATTTGATTGATTGATTGATCGATGTGTAAAGTTTAGTGGGCAATGTTTTAAAAATATATTCTTAACAATATATACAGCTAATAAATGTAATATACTTATACCATTTGATGAACAAGATATGGAACCAGGAATGCATACCATCTGAATGGAAAAAGGCCTTCTAATCAAACTAGCTAAAAAAGGTGACCTCAGTAATTGCGAAAATTGGAGAGGTATTACGCTTCTTACAACAGCAAGCAAAGTTCTGAGTCGGATAACACTAACCAGGATAAAAAATGCGCTAGAAAAGATCCTAAGGGAAGAACAAGCTGGCTTTGGATAAAAAACAGAAGCTGCATAGACCAAATTGCTTCACTAAGAATTATAATCGAACAGTCTGTTGAATGGCAATCCTCACTTTACAATAATTTTATAGATTTTGAGAAAGCTTTCGATAGTGTAAACAGAAATGAAATGTGGAAGTTTACTACGACATTATGGTCTGCCCATTAAAAAAGTCAACATGATAAAAGCACTCTCTGAAGATTTTAACGTGCAAGTTATACACGATTCAAACCTAACTGAGCAATTCCAAGTAACAACTGGAGTTAAACAAGGATGCCTCCTATCACTAACATTGTTTTTGATAGTTATTGACTGGATTACAAGAGCCTTCGATCAAAATAGAGGTATACAGTGGACTATGGTGAGCAATCTTGAAGATCTAAACTTTGCTGATGATCTAGCATTGCTATCCCATCGCATAAAAGACATGAGAGACAAAACTAAGAAACTTTATGAAAAGGGCAGAAAAATAGGACTCAAAATTAACATCAGAAAGACCAAAATAAAGAAAGTCATGACAAGAAAAGGTGGAATAATTTCAATTGAAAATGAAGACATCGAAGAAGTAGACCAATGCACGTATGGGAAGTATTGTTAGCAAAACAGGTGGGACCGAGGAAGACATACGCTCTAGAATAAGCAAAGCAAGACAGGCATTCGCCATACTGAAGCCTGTATGGAAATCTACGGTTCTCTCAGAAAACACCAAAATTAGAATATTCAACACAAACATTAAACCTGTTTTACTATATGGGTCAGAATCCTGGAGACTTACCTAGGGACTCCAACACAAAGTCCAGGTGTTTATCAACAAAATGCCTTCGATATATATGTAGAATTTGGTGGCCACAAACTATAAGTAACACGAACCTATATAAAAACAAAGCAAGATCCAGTAAACGAACAAATTAAAAAAAGATCTTGGCAGTGGATTGGGCATACATTGAGAAAACCAATAACCAGTATAACAAAACAGGCACTAGACTGGAATCCACAAGGTTGCAGGAGACAAGGAAGACCAACACACAGCTGGAGAAGAACAAGACAGAAAGAATTAGACAACATTGAAACCACCTGGAGAGAAGCCAAACAGGTTGCCCAAAACAGAGCTAGATGGAGGACGACTGTTTCAGCCCTATGTTCCGCAAGGAACGAAGAGGACTAAGTCAATAAATGTATCACAAAATACCAACATCTATTTGATGTCCTGTATGGCCATTTCGTTGATTGACAACCCGATCGTCAGCAGTACTTCAAGTCAAAAAGTTGGAAATCTGGTATAAATTTACAATGACAATTACTAAAACACAATCACCAAAATTAAAACAATCTAAATAAACAGGAATCTACACTTAGCTTAGGGTTACATCTGCATCCGAAGGAAAAGCCTTAGAAATTTATGGATGTTTTGATCAATTTTGAAGGGAAAGAATTAATGCATTTATGTAATGGATCATGCCAGGAAAAAATCAGGCTCCTGGACTGCGAATAAAAGTCTACCTTACACCCAATGGTAGTAATAAATGAATCGCAAACTACCAATATCAATTTGATACACTATATGACCAATTCCGTCTATTTTACGGGTTACCTCTGCGTCAGAAGGATGAGCTATGTTCGTCTGTGACAACGATCTTGAATGATTGAGTTACATTAAATATTTAAAAAATTCATACAAAAAGAAGCCACCTCTCTAACTATTGCTCGCAAGCTCATTGATGCTCCTGATGATAAGAAATCAAGCCTGTCAATACGAGATCACATTATGTCCGACAATTTAATGCTACGTTGTGAGATGCATGTAATGCAAAATTTATTAATATGTATGTAAGAAAGCGCTTAGTGTATTTATATATGTACCAATAATACCAGTTTTCATGTTCCTATTACAATGTCGAACTTGTACATTTTGTGGGTAAGTTTGTTTAATGGAACAGCAAAATTCAACGGATCATTTTATTTAAATATATATGCTTTATATGTAATGTTTCCATAGAATGTAAGATGTGATATCCCTTGTATCAAAATGCATTATTTGCAGCCGTATCTGTATTAAATCTTTGTATTGGTTGTCATTTTGTGAAAGCCTTGAGAAGCTTGAAGTAATATACCAGTAAGATGGAGGCTGTAAGATTGATTGATTGATTGATTGATTGATTGTTGTTTAACGTCCAATGGCAAATATTTCATGCATATTCAGGACTAAAACAAGTTAAACAATAAATCAATATGTAGACTGTGAATAAGGGACCGGTAAGGGAGGGACTTTTAGACTGCCACTGGAAAATTGCGGGTTGGATAGGGCGGAAAATTTAGCCTTGCAACTGGCCGCCTAATGACCACTCAAATTGAGCTGTTACAAGGGGTCTTTAACGTTCTTAAGAAGTGGCATTTCCTAAACACGGGGCGTTTTGAACGTCTCCCTTTTGACGGAATGTGAATTTATACATCACCCACAACCAGGAACGCCCCTTTTAGAGGACCAGTGCCTACAGGACGGAGATAACTGGTGCCTATTCCCCGGCACAACCTTTCGAAAAGGGAAATATTTATTCATCCCGCTCGAACTAACGGACGCCCCTTAGCTGTAAGACATAGTTATGTGTATATATCGGTATGTCTGTCTTTCCCCTTTAAGTTCTAGTCTCTTTGCAAGGACGACCTTTTCTTAACATCAGTATGGTTTTGAGACAAGTCATTAGTGATTCGCATAAAACATTATAAACAGTCAAAGAATTGCCACTGTGTCTCCTCTGTCAGTTTAGACTTGATGTTAACTCTTAAATAGTCGCAATTTAGAAATGAGATTCGCCAAATAGGGACAAGGTCCACCTATGTCCGTTGATTCGGTTGAAAGCAACAAACGTCCATAAGTTGAAAACGTTAATTGTAAGGCTTTTGTTGGGATTTTTGCCATTATTTCTGTTCTGCAGTCTTGAGGTGTTCAATAGTACTGACTTCTTTTCCGTCATTCCAATTTTTGCAAATAATGACAATTTATGATTTATTGGCAAGAAAAGAGCTTATAAATGGTATTAATAAGTTTGTATACTTACAACTAGCAAGACCTTTGGCAAATATTAAACGGCCTTGATTTCCCTCTACAAGGATGCTTACTACCGATACATCTTGTACATAAGGGACAGTTGTTTGCATTTTTATGGTGATTGATTGCTTTATTGTTGCTTAACGTCCAGTGGCAAATATTTCATGCTATTCAGGACAAAAGCAAGCTATCAAACATGCACAATAAATCATAAATGTGTGTGCTGGGGATCAAGGCCGGGGAATTTTCCATCCACAGGAAGCCACATTTTGACTGCTTGGTTTGAGTGGTAAATTTAGACTAAGCAACTGGCAATCAATGACCACTCATTACGAGCTGTTGCAGAGAATCTTTAATATGCCTACAGCGTGACATTCTTCCAACACGGACCCGACTGTTATCCGTTACCTCGAAGGACGTTGGTTGAAAATTAATACACCCCGCCCAACCATCGCATGCTCATCACGGAGGAGTTCAACCACTGGCGGAGAAACTGATGAGCCTATATTTTCTATCTCGGCTACCCTCGGGCTGGTTTGTTATTTATAATCCATTCAACCAACGGACGCCCGTCTACCAGGGGTTTTACTTGCAGGCGGAGAAACCGAACGGTCTATTTCTATACACCGTCCCCTTTTTTTGAGTGATAAAAGCAAACCCAAAATGGGTTTAATCATTCTACAGTCCTCCACTTATAAATATATGAGTTGAAACAAGTGAGTCTACCGCAAAATAGAAATGGACAAGTACCATAAAAGTGCAATTAAATACTTCGTACTGAAACAATGTGCTGTTGTATGTGTATTTCCATCGAGGTTACTTTTTCACAGATTGCACATTTAGAAAAACGGGAAAATAACGAAATATTACCTCCACTATGAACTAACTGGTTCCAGGACTAAACATCTATTATAGTCAAGTACAACGTTAATCCCAGCAGATTATACATTTTGAAATCTTATAAGCTAATATTAGTGGGGGCCTGTATAAGTGTGGTCTAGGTAGATTTAAAATTACCTGTAGAGACCACTGTAGCCTGACTTTGTACCATACAAAAAACAAGTTGGGTTTAACTCGTATCACACGTGATAAGGTTTGTCAGTTTCGTGCCCAAGGTCGGTGGTTCTCTCTGGGTACTCCGGCCTCCTCATGTAAAACTAATAAACAATACAATGATAGTGTCTTCTGGAGTATACACAGAATATAAGTCGCAATCTAGTTTTGAATTAATGCACGTTTTTATAAGGACCATAATCTTGATTGTAGTCTCGAGAAAATTGCTGGCTACATTTTACACAATTGATATGCCACAGTTGTTATATTTACAACTTCTATTTGTGTTTCGAATTTAGTAAAGCGCTCAATGTACTTGGTGAAAACCGTTCATTGCATGAAAAAATTACTTCTTTATCATCTACAATGTTAAACTGCATATTTGGGGTTTTTTATCCCCCCTCCGCTAGGCAGGCCAGGGCCTATAATTGTTACCCTACGTAAGTCCCGAAAGTACGGTCCGGTTGATAACTGATGAGAATATCGATGGAATTATATGAAATATAGATATGTCTTTCGTACCGATTAATACCGACCATGTTTTGGCACGTTTAACTGTTATGTGAAATTACCGTTGTTTATTAAATTTAGGGTTTCCAATCAGTAAGTTTTGATAACATCAATAGACATATTAAATGGAGTTGAGAATTAATAAATACAGACCAAATTTGGATTAGGCTATTTTCACTTTAGTCGTTTCAGAGGAAGCGAAAGAAAACCGAAGGGCCAGACAAAAGACAAAGGGGGAAAGTCTTTAGCCGCAGCATTCTCGAGAACACAACAGTTATGTCCCTTAGAAAATTAGATTTCATCAAATTTAAGGTTTCCGCTCAATAACATTAGAATGATATGCAATTTGGAAATGTTGTTGAAGATCAATAAATACAGACTAAGTTCGAATTTGGCGAGTTTCACATTTTCGTTCCGGTGTTCTGCTCTAAAAACAGCTTCTTATCCACTGGCTGTTAATCTTTTTAAGGGGAATGGAATTATTGGGGTATTTAAGCTGTGGCAGGGGCATCTACGTCACATGCAAGATTTTGTACATCATTCCTTTCTGGCAAGGATCGGTAAAGAGTCTCTATCAGTTGAGCGATACAGGCTCCTGGAAGCCTCTGGTTTATTATGCTTATTTTGTATCGATAAATATCTATATTAGAACAAACAAAATTATGGGAAAGGTTTTGAACAGGTCCTAGAGAAGAAAACATCATTACCGAATTCACTGAACTAAGTAATTTTTTTAACCCTTAATTAATGGCAAAAATGTCTCTGTTTGGTAAATGAAAAAAAGCAAGATAGCAATATCACAGGATTCAAATACAACCACAGGCACTTGTTTCTATTATTCTAGTGTTTACTATCCATATCCGAAACCAAGGAAAGGTCTCTACAGAGTTTTTACGCTCATCTCGGTTTACCCTAAATATATAAATTCGTGTATTTAGTCATTGTATTTTTATTTTACGTAAAATATGATAAACTTGCTGTCAATCAACTGCGTTTACTTAGAGCTATTTGTTAATTCCACAAAATACGAAAATAATAACCTCACAATCATGTGGTACAGATTGATGTATCGCAGTGAATTGATTGCTGATGCTTAATGCGTACAGAAGTTGTGGTTTGACGAGTTTCAACTTGGAAGCGGCTTTTGACTGCAAGAGATTAAAAAGTAAGTCTTTATAGGAGGTTTTGCCCTCTCTTTTTCGAAATCAGCAAAGAGTCTTTTACGTAAAGGGAGTGTTCTATTCTCCAAGCACGTCACTCACTGGTCAACGGCCTGCATTACCGTGTTATAAACTAACAGCCGTATCGAATGGGCCATCCATTCATTGCCTTGAACGTGCTAATTTATTTGTGACAATTATGCCAATTTGGAGATTTTCAAGAGGAGGTGGGCCAATCTTTCCGAACCGTCTACATGTTTATAATTTCACAGTTTCATGAGATGTGGAGCTATTTGATTGACATTTATGAAAAATCTTTTAGTTTATTTAATTGTAACTCATATAATTTGTCTTTTTGCATAAAAATTATTTGAACAGAGACACAAAAAACAATTCTTTTTAGTTCGACCGTGATAAAGCGTTCAGGAAGTTGTTGTTTTCTTTAAAACAATTTAAACCTATTTCTTTTTTAATCGCCTTATTCAGTCTTCCTTTCCTTTCTTTCTTTGTCTTCCAACTTAACGTGTTTTTTTCAGTATTTCTTAATGGATTAGTGAGTAATCTTTGAGATATTATGATAAAAGACGACTTTGACTTTTTGTAGAGGGAGGGGTAAATAAATACCGTAAATTTCGGCATTCCAATTTGATTGTTTGTCAACTTCCTTATTATAATATCAGGTATAATTCCCATTATCAAGGATATTTAATCAACTTACTAAATTGCCTAAATTGACAAAAGTGGTGGTACACTGAAAAGGATTATTCGCGCTGTCAATGGAATCTACAGGGAATAAGATAGCAGCTATATTAGCTAATTATTTAAATAATTATAATTCATGGTTTGCTTGTGTCAGTGGCATCATACCTGAGCCTCAGTGCTTGTGTCAATGTCAATTTCTACAGATAAATCTGGACGCCGACGAATTAGATGGTGACAAAGGGTTCGGTGGATATGCATTGTAAGACACAACGACCATAAAACCCACTTTTGATGTTTTTGGTTGTAATATTAAAAAACGCTTGAAGCGGTGTATCCAGTTAAAGAGAGAGCCGCTCATATACCAGTATTTTTAAATAAACTCTCAAATACCAAAATGTCAAATAGCTGATGTGAATATTAAATGATTTTAATCTCTGCTTTCTGTAAAATACCTATCCAAGATGTTACTTTGCTATTCATCAATGTTTTTTGTCGGGGGAGGGGGAGTGTAAATGCTATTTAGTAATTGGTCAGTTACAGTTCAGCATCATATAGTAATATTTCATTTGCATCCCAGTACTGTTTTTCTATCATTTCGAAATAAGGAAAAAAGTTTGAATTTAATAAAGAGCGAATGCAGATCGTTGTATAGAATAGCAATGTTAATACATTTGTAATTCACGTTCAATAAATCCCGGAAGAGTAAAGCGAAAATCCGACCTTTAGCGGCTGTATAGTAATTAAACACACCATAGTGTGAAGGTTAATTTGCCACTAATCTATTTCAGCATAGAGATTCCGTCGCGAATCACAACATTTCATAAGTACTTACATTGGCTAGACACGAAGAATAATCCAATATTGAACAATAACTGCCTTAATATGCTCCATATAATTTTATCGTAAATATAAAGGGAAAATGAAATCCCATCTATTTCTGCTGATTCTAAGTTAATGAAACCATCATATGCTTTATTACTATTTCCTTATGACTAAATGACTTTAAAGAAGGAAATTTACTGACTTACTTTTATGATACCTTACTTTGAAATCTAGAATCAAGTACACATAATATAGAACAGCAAAATATATAACTCTTGAAGTCAGCAGTCTAGAGGGAATCATAGATTGACCAGTAAGCTTGTATACTGCTATCATGAAGCTTCGTTTTAATCAAATAATCATATTGACAGTTTGAAGCAATGTTTTAGTTTTTCGTTGTTGATAAAGAATACAATAAACATGAATACCTTTGTTTCATTTCCCCGTTTCCTCTATTTCTTCTGTTATTGACAATAAAAGTATGAGAATACCATTGCCACAGAATCCAAACTTTCAGAGAGGTTTCTGTCTTGAACATCGTCAGAAAAAATAGGGACCAAGAATCAGAAGGAAAGCCGTGCAAAAACTCCAAAAATATGAACACGCAAAAAATAACGGGAAAACAATTGACCAATCTTGATGATTTAATGATGTAGTCGGTAAATTTAAACATATTTTATATGTTCTCAAAATAAACAAAATGGATCAGACACAAGTAATTCCTACTTTTACAGTCTTCTCCTGTTTACAATATTACAAACTAGCTAAAAGGATGAATATATATTACTCACTATACCTATACATATAAGTGAACAATAAACAAGATAAGGGAAAAGGGGGAGGGAGTAGAGAAAAGAAGGGAGAGTGGTGAATGTGGAAACAGCAAAGTTCAAAATAAGTTTTTTTCCTATGTATTCAGGAACCTTTTTGTTTTCGTTTTTGAATTCGAAAACATGTTTAAATATAAGTTCGTTCTATTCTGTTGTGAGACGTTAAAAGATTCATATCAACAAAGCAAGCATCTGGTAACCAGGTGAGATTAGTAAATTGAGGCTGATATCAGTATACGCATTACATTCGAATATGAAATGGTAGGCGTTTTCAATAAGATACCACAATGACATGAAAGATTGGATACTACATTTACTTTATGTAGGTAAAAGTTAAAAAAAAAAGATGCAAAGCATTTAATTTGTGTTAATATGATATTTAATTTTCTTGAACCATTAGAAAAATAATGAGGTACAGATTTTACAGACACATTATATCTTTTTAATTCATTCTTGAATTTTGAAAAAGATTCAACATTGCGGATTCGGGGATCTATATAACTCATTCCATATTTTATAGTGGCAGGAATATACGATTCACTTGTGAGAGATAGCCTACAAAAAGGAGGAGAACCGCTCGTAGCCTTTGGCTGTCGGCGATCATCTTTAAAGAAATAAAGCATTAAATTAAATAAAACGAACTTTGATATCGTTCCCATTTCGAAGTGGATATATTGTTGTACTCTGTATATTAGGAGGAATTAGTTAACAAAGATACTCTGGTGCAGATTTGTTTTGTATATTGTAAAACATTTGAAGTTTTCATCCCACCCTAATTCTTTAAAAACAAGTTCAGATTTAGTAAAAACAGGTAGTCTTGTAATAATCCTAGCAGTTTCGAGCTGTAACTGTAACTTCTCAATTTGCAACAGCATTAAAACATTAATATATCCACCCTTTTAATACAGTACTATTCCCATCCCAACTAAATGTTATGTTAAAAACATTGGTTTCCTTTGTTTATGTTAAACATGATGATCAAGGTAGGAACGAAAATTACACAGTCATTCATCACTCTGATTTCAACAAAAAGTACTGTAAAGATGACATAATAATTCAGATTTCTTGATTGACAAAATTTTTGTTATTCTGGCAAACTTAGGTTTCAACAGAATATCAGCATTCCAATGAGAACAAAATGCGCGACCGTTCTCACCAACTTACATCGTATGAACTAGACTTCATTCACAGCGTCTTACAGAAGAAGGAGACTTTTTTTAACATATATATGATGTACTTAAACAAAACAATTATAAATTTGCTCTTAATGTCGATCACATCTACCCCATTGAACTTGAAATAAAGCATACTATAGATACAGAACGGTCTGTTTCAAGATATAAATCTAAAAATTGACAGGAATGTCGGGATAAAAACAAAGCTTTATGACAAATGAGATGAATGTGATTTGCTCATTGTGAACTTTTCGTTCATGTGTAGCAATATCCCAGTGGTATGTGAACTTTTCGTTCATATGTAGCAATATTCCAGTGGTACTTGCATATAGAGTAAATATCACGAAACTGATATGGTATTCCAGAGCCTGTGTATCATATCTGATTTGTTTTAAAGACAAGAAAGCCGCTCAACCATGATTACCGGAGGAATGATTCGCCATAATGACTTGAAAAATTCAATTCCATTCCTATCCGGATTGTGACTCTACCGATTGTGATTAATCTCCGAATTAGAACACCGAATAACTTAACAAATGTTGCTTGTGGAGCAGTAGCTGCTTACTTTTCTGGAGCAACGGAGCTCACCCTGAGATTTCATAGGTTCTTTTTACTCAAAACTTTGGTTTTTAGTGAAATGTACTGTTTACTAACGTTTGTCTTCTGTTTTGTCTTGTTTGTCTTCTGAATTAACGATTTCCGTTTCTCCCTTTAGTATAACTTCGAATTCTATTTGGTCCAAATTCTACCGCTAATGATCTTTCTTTTTGACTGGAATTAGTAACTTATATATCCTGAGTGTCTGACTAGCATGCAGTGGCACGTTGCAATTTGGAAACAGTGTCATCACCATATTGTGTGTGTGCTTTTTGTTTGAGTCTTTATAACTGTCATATGAAAAGAACGTCTAATTACCAAGTAAAGGAATGAATTACTAATCAACCCTAATTTAGAGAAAGGCCAAACCAATCAAAAGGGTTAAATGCAGAAGCCAAATGTTGACTAACGTATTTATGCTATGCTTTGAAATACAACTTAAACAAATGAACAATGAAAACTGAATTCATTTTGACTGGCATGCAGATTGCAATATGATTTTTTTCGCAAAAAAAAAGAAATATCATTTATTTTATATGATGAAGATAATTCCTTCATGTACGGACAATTCATAGCTTGGGAAAATACACCTCCAAAGATTCCCTATGGCTTTCCCCTACAAAATCGTAATTCATACACTTCATGTACTTGCAGGATTTTTATTTCAGAAGTATTATTGCCTTAACCGAGTTGATTATAACTGATCGCAACAGAATTCTTAATTGTCTGAATACCGAATCGATCATTATCTGAATAACTTAGATTAATATAAAAGTTATTTTATTTATGCATATAAAATAAGACACTTTCTTGGCATGTTTTTATCAAATATCCAGCAGCAGACGTCGAAGTCCTCTGGGAAGACATTTTTCCACTTGTTCGTCGATGTTTAAATACAATAATCTTCAGTTTACATGCATTACATTTTTAAAACTTTAGCACTTTGTTCCATCTCATGCATTTAATATAATGTCTTCATAAAAAATCCTAGCCTAGATTTCTCAAAAAGCTCCTTATCTCTTTTTCGAGGATTTAGTGAACGTTTCCGGGAATTGTTTTATCGTTTTCCAAGAATTTTTTAAAAAGCGAAAAATAAAAATACATCTGGCATCGCCCAGATACATACCGCTAAGATTATAAAACATTACAAATTAATTTCCTTTTATAAAGTTTGATAATACTTTGAAACTAAATATTTAAGTGCCAAAACAGCAAATATAACATTCTTTTTATTCGTCTTCCCGTTCGTCCGTCTGGAGATGATCGAGTTTTAATAAAGATCATGTAAAGGTATTTTTTCACCAAGGTCTTATAATTTATCATGATATAAACTTACCATTTTAATACGAAACCGATGCTACCTCAAGGTCACTGGTGTTTAACTGTAAAATTCTAATGTTATAAAATAAAGATAAAGATTAATGTTCTGGGTAGTAATATGTCCAGCAACATTTCGATGTAACTGTAACCTTGGGTTATTTGCTATTGACTTTTTAAAGTGTAATGAAATTGAACATGGTATTAAAACGGATTATTTTATGGTGAAATTAGATAATCATGAAGAAGATACACGTATGATATCCTAACTAAACTTTGTATATAGTTAATTCATTATATGATATGCCAATCTTATGCTGCGATCTCGGAGTCAGGGGTAGGTTAACGTCGAATGAAAATTATCATGATTAGAAACAGGGCGTATATATATACATATATATGCACGATTGAACATAGAAATTTTGTGAGGTAAAATTGATTCTGTGACTTGTAGTCACAAGTCGTTTGGAATTCTTAATTGTAGTAGACAAGTCAAGGTTCAGGTTGAACGTATTATTATAAGTATGAGTTTTTAAATCATAATGAAACTTTGTACATAGATAGATCTTGGCATGTTAAAAGCAACATTTAATTACATTAACATGAAGTCGCGAATTAGTGAAATTGAATTTCTTTGTGTAAATATCAAATGTTAATTTACAGTTGAACTCGTGTGTGTTTAAAAAAATATTTGTTTACAAAATAACGAACTTCATCCAAATCAGTAAGTATTACTGAAAAACCAAAATACCGTTTACAAGACGTTTTTTAATCCTGAATGGTAATTTATAATTAGGAAAATAATATTCCATGAAAGGAGCACAGTTAGTACCTGGTGAAATCCCGTGATGAAAGAATTACCATATGTTTTCTACTTTGTGAAAGAATTAAAAAAAAAATGACCATTACCTGCAATGCTAAGATACTCCTTATCTGCATAGAAAGCTGGCTAACATGTTATGTGAGTGAAATAAAAACTTTATCTCGGTTGCTTTCGTGTCCAGTAAAGACTTTTTTTCTTTCGTTTGAATTTGACAATTTTTTTTTTTGAAGTGCTGACTGGGTTTTCTCGAGTTTCATTACTTGAACTAAAGAATATTGGTCTTTATTCTATGATTATTTGCAGCAGAACATTTCAATTCCTCCTTTAGGTTAAACTTGATTGTTATGGGTGAATTTCTTGGTTGGTCGATAGAACAGTTTGTGCATTTTGTCCACATTCTATGGAGTAAATCCTTGGCTGCAATTGGTTTTTTTTTTGTTTGAATGAGGTTTAACGCCACTTTCAACAATATTTCAGTCATATCGCGGCGGTCAGTTTTACTGGTGGAGGAAGTCGGAGTCACTGGAGAGAACCACCGACCTTGGACAGGTAACTGACAAACCTTATCACGTGCGATGCGAGTTAAATGCAACCCGTTTTTGTTTGGTACAAACCCAGGCGCGAACTCCCGCCGTATGGGTGATAGGTTACAGTGATCTCAGTGATCTCTAGATCTCTAGACCACTCGGCCACCCAGGCCCCACTAACAATATGAAATTATCAGATAAGAAGCATGATTTTTGTTGTATTGCTATAACTTGTATTATAGCATGTAACAGTGTAAAAATTCTCGGAATCAGTCATCAAAATTCTCGGGAATGTCCAAATCAAAATTTGAAGAGTTGTCCTATGCACACTGTTATGTTCAACGTTGTTTAAATTAAAGTTCTGAAAAATCATACGCTCAAGGTACGTTACGTTCATTATGTATCAAAGCAGAGAGCAAACCCACCTGTCGAATTTCTTGTCACGAAAGTACTACATTATGCAAGCATGTTTGCTCCATTTTAAACAAAAAGTATAGAATTGTTTACAAACGAAGATCAATCAAAATAATAATTAATCACCTAGTACACTAACACAAAGTAATTTAATGTTAATACAGAGTATAAAACTGAGTAGGTAAACCTTTAGATCCACCAATGACACAAGTTAAAATTCAGATCTTAATTTATTTTCTGTCTGGTATTTTTCAAAACCACAAACTATCTAGTGCCGTATTATTACTAGCTCTTTGACAATTCCTGTCATTTTTTTTTCTTTTTTAAGGCTATCCGAGAACAATGAATTTCTTCTGATTTCCGAAGAGAGATAGTGGCTTCAAGGAAGTAGAGCGTGATGAGTTCGGAGAATTAGATGAAAACAGAAAAGAAAGTCAAACAGTATCAGTAGCATGAACTTCGTGCCTTGATTTTATTTAACATGTGAGTTATTGGCGTTGGCATTTTTTGACGAACACCGTGATAAAACATACAACTCCTTTTTTAGGTTTATGAACAACATAGCTCATTAGTCAAATTTAATTGCAATCTTGCAAAAACGTAATCAAATTGTTGGTAAATCTGGTATAAAATCGGTCCATGTTATACAATATGCAGTTTTAAGAAATGAAAATATGGTTTAATTCAGATAATACATACATTCATATTATTAATGGTGTTCATGGATAACCGAAAGTTCCACTCTCTTTTGATTGTTCAAATAATAAATTTGTATATTTTATGCAACAAGCTTAAGGAAACACCACATAGTTGTGTTTTGTGGCTAAAGAGAGTCTCTGTTTAGGTCATAAGTAAGATTATGTCCAACTGATGTTAAAAACATGAAAAATACTCACGAAGCCCGTCCCAAGTTGTAGCCGTTTCATACTCAGTTACGGTTGATTGGGTCGTTGTTGATGTAGTAATAACGTTACGTCTCACGTTTGTACGTCTTTCTTTCTGCCTATTCCTTGGAGAAACTTTTTTCGTGCTGATTGTTGATTTAGATTCCAATTTTTTGGAGGTAGATTTACTTTTTGTCACAGGATCTACCGTTGTTTGCACTTGTGTTGATGTTGGATTCGTTGTTACTTCCAGATTCTGACTTATTTTACTGTTTTGTTTGTTGGTTACCGATGACATTTCCTTTGTATCTTTTGTGGTCACACTTGTTTTCGTTGTTGTGTCCGTTGGCTGTGTTGAACCATTAACAGTTGTCATTTTGGTGTTTGTTTGAGTTACCTTGTTATCGACAGATTTTACAGCCTCTTCATTTAAAACTGATCTTAATTTTTTCTGATCATTATTAATTTCTGTCTTTTCTGAATTGTTATCTTTACTTTGGACAATAGAACTTTCATTTTTAGCCGTTGAGTTTGTTGTTTCAGAATTTCCGCTTCCTGTATTAGTCTTGTTATTTTCCATTTTCTTGTCATTGGTGATAATTTCTACCTGTTTTGCAGATTTACCGGATGATGATTTGTCAATTTCCTGATTTGCGGTTACGTTTCCAAAAGCAACTTTAGATTTGGCATCTTCATCAGACACTTTAATTTGATCCCTCTCTTTATCCTTTTTGTCTTCTTGTGTTTTGTTCTCTTTGGTTTGGTCTTCCGTTTCATTCGTGTGGTTTATGGCAATATTCGATGTTTTTACTTTGGCAGATGGTTGCACTTCCGGTTTGGCTTGTTTACCTTTAGCATTACTCTCTGCGAATTTTACACCTGATTTGTCAGTTTGTGCTGCAGGCGCCGAATGAATACTTTTCACTAATAGGAAGATGGCAACTGTTACTAAAATAGTAGTCTCCTTGTTAAAGTTCATATTCTAAGACAAGAAAAAAAACATATATAGAAAAAGATGATGTGATATAATTGTCTATCAAACAACCAAATAAAACGTAAAAATACAAAATTCTACGGGTTGTCCTTTATTATTGGACACATATCCACACCCCTAATCCTAAGACAGGCAGTGACAGTCCCAAAAATAAAATATGATGATATTTAAAAGTAACAACTATCGGCCAAAGATGTACACAATGCAAAAGACACAAACACAAAAACAACGGCGTTCACTGGACGACAGGGAACCTGCCCGAGACAAACACACAAAGCACGCCACGGCACCCTCGGGAATTCAACCCCAACCCGGGACAGCGGTGCAACAAAAAGACACAAAAAACCTCCTAAAGCGAAGTCATCCACCAAATGATTGTCAAAATTAAACTTCTACAGGTCCAATTACCACCTTCAATAATTAACCGGAGTCCACATCATAACGAAATCTGTAAATGGTCGCCAAATTACTAAATATGAAACTTTTCACAAACACGACACTCGACCTAATCTTTGGAAAAAATGGTGAACAAATGATAGCTTTTTGGTTTTTTAAGTTAGTTTTTTTTAAATCCACACTACGGAACAATATTGCGAATGGGATTATGTTCTTTCACTGAATCAGGTGACTATGTTGATAACATCTTACCCATTGAATTTGAAATCAGTGAATTAAGAGATCCGCTTTATCCCTTTACTGTCATCTAGAAATTAACAGTAAGAGTAGGTTGAAGACAAAGCTTTTTGATAAGAGATCCTATTTTAAACTTTCCGTTAACCGTAAGAAGAGTCGAGACGCATCCTGCATATGGATTAGATATATCAGTTGATAGAAAGCTTCAATGTTGTATTTTATTGATAGATGGTTGCTTCTGATGGAAATGCTTCTCCTCTAAGAATTTCTGAAGGAAACGTCAATCACCATTTCGGAATTTCCGATTATCATTTTGACTCGATTGACGGATACGAAATGACGACGGTATCTTCAAACTTTTGTTAATTTTACTAAGTTCTTATACTTGAAAAAGGGAAAATACTCCAGAAAGACACGACCCACATACCTGTCTTTATAACAAATTTTCTAAACCCAAACTAATTGCGTGTAAAGCGCTCTTCTGGATTTAGCTTCAGACTGATTAGGACCAAAATAGAAACAATTATTAAGTTTAGACTACATTCATTTACCAAACTCGATGCACAGTTCATAGCGTAATGAACACTAATAATGTTGAAAAGACTAACCAGCTTTTTACGGCCTTAACACAGCAGACGAAAAGACTAACAAGCTTTTTACGGCCTTAACACAGCAGACGAAAAGACTAACAAGCTTTTTACGGCATTAACACAGCAGACGATAAAAAATTCCCGAAATAATATTAAAAGAATTTAAAGCATATGAAATTTGAAACATTTAGTGTTAACAGAAATTTTGAATGTAAGACTAAACCCTTTTATCCGACATTGACCTTACACGGGTCATATTTCCTTAAAACATACGTATGTGGCTGTCACTTCAAACATGTGGAGTAGTTACATAAACATACAATTGTACGATTGCTAAAACACCAATATTTCCAAAGCTGTCAATTACAAATAACTTGTCAGTTTTATAGCAATAAACGTAGGTGTTCTGCTTTATGTACAAAAACTGAGTTGACAACGAGATATTTCACGGCAATTTAAGTCTGATTATGAAAATCATTATCGCATCATATTTGGCATTTATCTCGTACAGTTCAGGCTATTTATGACAGCCGTATCAAACTCCTACGCCGCTTTCAGATATGACGCCAAACGTTTGAATTTTTTTTTACAAAAACTAGACTTGTTATGTCGACATTAACGTGACAAAACATTAAAAATAAAGGTATTAGTCATGGGTTTTCTCGTTAAAAATGCTCTTCTGCACAAAAATCAATTAGATCAAAAACTAGTACAACATTTTTGAAATGCACATTTCGAATTCAGTTGGGGTGAAGAAAAGTGATTTGCTGCATCGATAAATTAAGACAAAAAGGCTAATCTTATTGTTGTTTATGATTTAGATGCAAAAAGTCAACAAATAATAAAGGGTTTAACATGAAATTTCCATTTACAGTTAAAAGATAAATTTGCATTTGAAGATTAAGTATTATTTTATGCAAATAAAGGCATAATAACATTCATAATATTATAATTGTGATATAGTACTCGAAGTCGGCAGGCAATTTTATCAATAATCTATTTAAGTGTTGTGTAGATTTCATAATGAAAACCATAATATTTACAATTAATATGTTTCAACACAATTTTTAGGACAAGATAAAAAAATGATATCGAGATACTTCACTACGTTGTGGTCATTCATTCTCATTATAGTCACGCAGCTGTCCTCAAAGCAGCAACATATGCTGCGGAGTAGGAGAATTCAACGGTAGTATAACGTGGAGTGACGAAACAATGATTCAAATATCGCCCTCGACGAAGTGACCTACTGGCGACCGGCCGTGCTATATTGTGTTGAGGTAGGACTTGGCCATAAAGTCACTTCGCAGCGGAACCTGTCTGCACTGTCCGGCTAAGTGGCTTTTAAAGGGCCGTTGTTAGATCAACGTAAACCAGCAAATTTATAGAAAATCCGACGCCATCTTGAATCAATGACAGTCAAATCAACCAATTTACAACAAAATGTCTAGGCTCCTGACCAAACCATACCAACAACTTTCAACGCCTTAATTTAAAAAAAAAATTACCAAGACTGAGAGGATTTATTTGCTGTATAGGACGTAAAACACAACCAAACACCACCAATCAACTACGCATTAATGTTATACATTCATAATGATAATGTTGCAGTTTTACTCATTTTTGCATTTGCATATATCAGGATAGTAAATTTAAAAAAAAGAAGATAATTTTGTATTGAACGATTGGGATTACTGTTAATTTCATAACTAAAAATTGAAGTGAATCTAAACTAAAGATCTTAAGTAAAAAGGGCATAAGACAAACTAAAAGCATACAAAAAAATGCAAAACGGAAACAAAAAACCCCCAAGATCTTTCTCCACGATCTAGTTTTCATACTGTGATAGGAGTAGGATAAGGATCTCCTGAAAGGTAGAAGGGAAATCTTTGCTTTACTGCAATTGAATGTATAATGTGATTTGTAAAGAAAATGGCATTCAACAAGGCTGCCCATTACCTTACCTTTCATATAGTGTTTAACATAAATAAACTTGCAATATCTAGTGTAGGTTTTACCTAATAAAAATAACAGAAAATACAATTACAGACGGATAATATGTAACTAATCCAAAATATTCATCGTACGATACGTTTATGAAGCATTTGATGAAAAAATGTTATCAAAATTTTACACTTAAAAATATCCATCTAACAATAAGCAGACTCATAATGTAAGTCGGTATACTTACTGTTTTTATAGTAACCAATGCTTAATGAATATTAAATCCAAACTTGTTTATTACCCTAGCACATTCGAAGTCAAAGAAATGGGTGTTACAAGTTATACGTTGTTAGTCTTCGTGATATTTTTGTCACGAACATTAAATACTATATAAATGACAACAATGATCCATCACCTTGTTGGAGAATTCCCGAACATGAAGTTTTATACAAGAATTCTTTAAATGATAAAATACGTCAAACAATGCATGTACTAATTAGGTGGAAACGTTTCACGTAATTTAATCGCGAAAATTGACGAGTGACACATTTGTTGAAAAAAACAATTTGTACTGAAAAAATTAAAATAAATCATTTCAGCAAAAGCTTTAACGAATAAACTAATGCAGTATGGAAACGCAATGAGCCTACATAAAATACAAAGAAATAAAAGTGATCAGAGAAGACCACTTGGAACTTATGGTTAGTAATAATACAAAAATAACGTTTCCTCATTTTTAAAATCAATTTAAATGGTTTTCTGTTTAAGATTTATTAATAATTTTACATACTGAGTTTATTTTTGGACCTTTGACAATAACAGTGTTATTTTGTCATGTAATTGAAAAGTTTAGATTTTCAATGTTCATTCGAATCTGTCTCGGAATTTAGGCATGATCCAATTGATTTCCTGGAGGGTGTGGAATAGAAAACCCTTTCTTGATTTGACCCCTAAAAACCTTTGTTGGACATTGACGAAAATACCCATGCCAAAGATAAGCCCTAAAAAGAATACGTTAAAATTTTCTTGTTAAAGCTGTAAAATTAATATTTATTTGAACTTAGTATTAGGTCTTCCTTGGAAGACATGTGACCCCTGCGCCCACATATTGTCCAGAAATAGGTAAGGGTTCGAAACTTTCTTGCATATTACAGTTCACCATACACAAGCTTTGTGCCAAATATCAGGAAGTTAAACTGCCTGGTTTCAGAGTAAAATATGACAGAAATTTTCAAACATGAAAAAATAGTTGAAGTCTTTGCAAACAGGAAGTGGAAATGTGACCAATTTTAAACTGCCTTACTTGATACATTTCACCATACTTGAGGTTTGTGCCAAATATAAGAAAGCTAACCTGCAGTGTTACTCAGAAAAATGTTCATCTCTCCTTGCTCATCATTAACATATCGTCCTAAATATGCATGAAATATTTGCCATTCAATCAATCAGAAAAATGTGAGAGAAATTTTCTAACATGAGAAAATGGTCGAACTCTCTGTAAGCAGTAAGTGGAAATGCGACTTGAAACTGCTTTACACAATACATTTTACCATACCAATGGAATTTGCCAAATATCAGGTAACTAATCTGCATGGGTGCTGAGAAAAATGTGATAGAAATTTTCTAATATGAGAAAAGGGTCGAATTTCGGAAACAGGAAGTAGATATGCGACCGACTGGAAACTGTCTTACGATACTCTTCACCATACCAAAGGTCTGTGCCAAATATCAGGAAGCTTACCTGCATGGTGGCTGAGAAAAATGTAACAAAAATTTTCCACATGAGAAAATGGTCGAAGTATCGGCAAACAGGAAGTGGGAATGCGACTGACTTGAAACTGCTTTACCACATATATTTTACCATACTAAATGTATGTGCCAAATATCAGGAAGCTAACCTGCATGGTTGTGAGAAAAATGTGACAGAACTTTTCCAACACGAGAAAAGGGTCGAAGTTTCGGCAAACAGGAAGTGGGTGTGGGAGTGGCTTGAAGCTCTTACACGATACACTTCCCCGTACCAAAGATCTGTGCCAAATATCAGGAAGATAAACTTCATGGTTGCTGAGAAAAACGGGACAGAAATTTTTCAACAGGAGCAAATAGTCAAAGTCTCGGAAAACAGGAAGTGGGTAGGCGACCAACTTGAAACTGCCTTACATGATACACTTCTCCGTACCAAAGGTGTGTGCCAAATATCAGGAAGATAACGTGCATATTTTCTGAAAAAATTGTGACAGAAATTTTGCAACATGAGAAAATAAAGACCCGGCAAACAGGGAGTGGCTTGACTTGAAACTGCTTTACACGATACACTTCCCCGAACCAAAGGTCTGTGCCAAATACTGGAAGCTAACTTGCATGGTTGGTGAGAAAAAGGTGACATAAATTTATAATCACGCAAGACGACGCAATACGACGGAGAGTGAGATCCCTATATGTTACTCTGCGAAACGAAGGCGACACAATAAATATTGATCGAGGTCCAAGTAAACAGATTTTAGAATTGTATTTATTAAATGGAATGTGCCAATTGCAAGTTAATTCAAACTTACACTAACAACCGAAAATTAAATAAATAAAAGCAAAAAAAAAACTGGAGGCTGCCAGAAGCCTTAAACCGGTCACCGGGTAAAAGTACTCAATACAAAGTTAACACTTAAACCTTTCGATTTAACTTTGGTTCCAATAGAGCAAGTCGTTTTGGACAAGAATATCTTTAATGAAAAGTACTATAAGAGTCCTTAAATAAACTATGTATGGCTTAATAGGCCTTTTTGTTTGTAGGTGTAACTCAAAGTAAATTAAGTAAGGCCGAGAAAACTATCTCGTCTGGATGGTGGGTTATCGCATACAATTCTGAAATGGTCCTTCAGTTGAATACTACAACAAAGTTCGTTTCCAATTATATGAGTAGTTCCAGTCGAGAAGACGTTTTATTAAATTTTTCATAGGGTTCTATCTTAAACTAAATCTGGCTGTATTGACCATCTTGGTTCGTAGGTGGGGAAATCGGATACAGTCCTGCAAGGGATCCATCAAGTGACCATTCTACTAAAGTTCAGTTCCAAATGAACAATTATATCCAGACGATAAAACTTTCAAATGGAATTACCATAGGTTCCAATGTTAAACTTAGTTTGCTGGTGGGGTTTTATTCTAAAAGGGACTTATTCAGTGACCATTTCATCAACGTTTGGTTTCAACTAAGTAAGAAGTTCTAAACAAGAAGATTTTTTGTGTTTCCGGTGTAGTCCTTTATTTAACTAAGTTCGAGTGAGGCAGCCATTTTGGGTGGCGGTCATTTGAAAAATTAAGAAAGGGACCCACCTAGTGACCTTTCAAGCAAAGTTTGGTTCCAATTAAGCAATTTTTACCAGACTAGAAATTAATTTCCCCATTGTGTCCTTTGTTAAACTACATGTGTGTTCGGCGGGGCGATAATCTTGGTTGGCAGTCAGAGTCATCGAATACAAATCTTATAGAAGATTACTCAAGGACTATTCCGCCAATTTTTTTTTTATTAATTGACGGAACAGCTTTGGAGATGATTTTTTAACCACACCTTTATCTTTAAACGGCAGCAATATTGGCTGACCTATCGCAATCCCGGATACAATTCTGAAAGGGTACCAACCAAGGAAAATTCCATCAAGTTCGAATCAGAAAAAAATATAATCTAACACTGTTTGGTCGCTTCTCTCTGGATCTAAAAATGTTTATAATATCCAATGAAATTCATTTCTCTATTTTTTAATTATAAATATTACATATTGAATCAAATAAGAAGACCCCGCTTTCAGTAGAAAGATTATGATTTTTACACTTTACATTTAAAATGTCATTACGCCCTCCACAGGTCAACTTGTATGACTTCTTCACAGTGTTAGCCATCAGTAGTAAATAAGGAGTTGTTTGGTTTATGAAAACATGTAGAGACATGGATACTTCTTATCAATAATAAAATATTAAAATTTAATGGGTAGTTGAAAATAAAGTATATAACACAATAACCGAACAAATCAAAGTCCATAAGACATACGGCAAAATAGTTATCACACCACCGGAAAGTTAGTAACCGCAATGGTCCTGACTTGGTACAGGCATTTCGGTGGGTTAAATCTAGGTTTTACGGCGCGCCAAACCTCCCGCTTCCATTGCGGCATAAATGTACAGGTGGTGGTAAT
>JAULBM010336049.1:0-12795 GCA_032357055.1 Geukensia granosissima
CCAATTTTAAAGTCTTTGGTTTGACCCAGTCCAAGATCGAACCCATGACCTTCCGCACTCGAGGCGAGCACACTAACCATTACACCACCAAGGTGGTCAACCTGAAAAGGAGAGACAAAGAACAACTGACCCTGATAATGCTTTAGATTAAACATACACAAATGGAGCTATCTTGGGTGAAAATTTTACAGCATGGAAATTTAAAAAACATGAATTAGACATAAGACAAACCTAAAAAAGGGATACACAATACAACTTACCCTGATATTATATCAAATCAGACATTTACATGGTGAGAAATCTTTGACAAAATTAGCAGGGATACAGATGGGACATGGGTAAAACTTAATGCCCCAGTTGCAAAAAGGCATGGGTATTAAAAACTGCCTCAAAGTAAAAAACACCAAACCCAAATTTTATAGTGAACTTTACTCTTTTAATAGTGTAACAATATTTACCACCAAACAAACACACACATACACACACATACATCATGTAAAATATATTTCCCAACACATACACACACAAATTAAGACATCACATCAATAGTCTTGCTACCAGAACAAGTGCAAATCTAACAGTAAAACACACCTATAATTAAGCACTTTAATATTCATATTTTTCATTTAAAATTCACAATCATATCAATAAAATAATAATATGATCAAGGCCACTGATATTGGTAGAATGGTTTATTTTTATATGAAAGAACATTCAATGATTTCTGTATGCAAAAATATTATATAAGATTTTTAATTTTGCAATATTTTGATAACCAATTTCAAATACAAACATGAGCATTAGAGATAAATATCCCAATTAAATCTATAAGTACCAATTTGAATATTAATCTTTTGAACTTCTGATTGTTTTCAAAATTAGAAGTCTTGCATTTTTTTTAAACTAATGTTGATGGGCAAAAAATACACCAATAGTATATTAGTGGCCAAATATACATTTAAAATTAGTTCCTTATTTCACTGTTATAGCTAAATGCAAGAATGAAGAAAAAAAACTTAAGTTGTGAAAAATAAATACAAAAATTTCTTGTCTTGTCACAGGAAGACAAAAAAAAAGACATACTGTGAGCAAAACTCACAAAAGATACCACCCGCTCCCCCTATCACTTAAGTTGAATTATCTGCCCTTGGAATAAAGCACGATGAATGATATTCCCATATGCAAATCTACACATTGTGTCTAAGCGTCATGTCAAGTTTCATTGAAAACTGTTGAGCGGTGTAGGAGGAGATGCGCTTACAAGCTATGTGGACAGACGGACTGACGGACGGACAGACAGACAAGACAGATAGACAGGGTGATTCCAATATACCCCCCAATCTATGTTTGCGGGGGGTATAATTAGCAACACCAAACATTTTAACCTGCAATCATCTCATTTGGCATTGTAAAAATAGATAAACAATAATTATTAATAGGAGGTAGGAGAACCTTTGGTAGCTACATATATCACTTAAATGCAGCTTACCCCAATTTACAAGGTATCCGAAAGGTCAATCTTTTAGAAAATGAACATGAGTTTTTAGATGCACATCAAGACAGTGTAAGGCTGAATGTTGGCCATTTTTTGGTAAAGAAAAAAAAACTTTAAAATTTGACCTTTTTTGCACATATTTTTGGAAAAAAAGAACAAGAATCACGAGCTAGAAGAAATCAAGCAACATACTGGGTATTTTTGTCAAAAAATCTTTCAAAATCATTACCATAGTGCATTTTCAATTGCCAGTAGGCTTTTAAAGCACAATAAGACTTCAAATTGTAAAAGATTTATAGTCATTTAAAAATTACTATTCACAGGTCTAGAAATGGTCCTTATTTTACCTGGTTGTTTTTTTAATAGAAATGAAGGCAATTTTTTTAACAAAAGATAAACATGACAATTTAGTTCGGAAATTTTGTTGACTTACTTACATTAAAATGGACATCCCCAATGACATTTCGCCCAAAATAACACAAAAATATTAATAAAGCAATTAATAAGGCCAATTAAAAAAATCCTGTGTTTCCAATAACAAACTACTGAAAGTTAATGTTGGTAGGTAGGCATTTTAGTATATTTAATATTTTTTTACATAAGTTATATCGGGGACTAATTTTGACTTTAACTTGTTCAAAACTGGTCACAAAAAGTTTAGGGTCCACATCAAATTTAGGGTCAGTCCGGTTAATAGAAATACAGGATTTTTTAAATATTTTTCCTCATCAAATTTTGACAACTGTGACACAACATAGAAAATTCAGGCTAATGATAACTTTTAATCAATTTGTGACTTTAAAAATTCAAATTATATAAGTCTTCCCTCATTTTCAACATTTTACACTTTTACACCATTCATGCCATTCATTTAAACCATTAATGAAGATATGTTTATCATTTTGATATATATTGGTGGATATTTTTCATTAAAACAGATAATGATGATCAAATCTTGCACTCTATGACAGCTTATACAAACTTGTATTGAGAGGACACCTTTTAGAGGAGGAAAAGGTTGTAATCTAGGAAGGACATAAGTTCAAGCAAGATAAAATCTTTAACAACAGGTACTGGCAGAAGTGGCCTTTAAAATCAAAACGGCTTTTTATTAGATGTGACAGCATAAGCAAGTTTGACTGTAATTGATTTCAGAGATGGAAACCAACCATAAATTTTCAATTTCATAAATTCTTTTATAATCTAAACTACACAAACATACAAAATTCCATACTGGACTTTATAAAGAATTCTTGATTTTGCTTATTTTTATAAAATGCCCTTGTTCTTGAATGTTTTATGGACCCAGCTGCTAATGAGGTATAAATTCTGAAGTGTCAGTCCTTATTCTATAAAATTCCCTTGTTCTTGAATTTTCTATGGACCCAGTTGCCGATCTGTGTTGCAGATTCTTATAATCCCCCAGTCTCATCTCATAAGGGCTGAAGGGGTCTACCCCAAAATTTTGAATTCTCAGCAGCAATTTTTTTTATTTCCACACCAGATATTTCTTTGGTAAATCCTATCCTTAAATGGAAGATCTGTGACAATTTACAAGGTTGGAAAAAAATTTAAAGATAAAAAAAAATATGACCAAATGATTTTGATTTGAGGTGGATGATAATCTAAAAATAAACTGAATGTGGCCTAGCAAATAAATAAAATCTGTGAATTTATGAATTAAAATGGGAGTACCACTTGACAGGAACAGGAATCTAAGCGTATGAAAATCTGAAATGACATACTTTTAACATGCGTTTATACACAAATAAAATACATATACATAAAAACAACTATTATCTACCACTATTACTATATGTACTTTCTTTATAAAGTTTTCACTTTTTAAATTATTTTTAAGAATACCTGACAAATATTCATGGAATGCTCATAGAACACAAAATTCACCACCTGTTAAAAATTACATAGTTCAAAGACACATTAAAAAAGAGACATTGAAGACAATTTGATTACTTTTTCTGACATACATCAAATCAAAAGTACCTAATAAATATTTACAATTTCATATTGTAACCATGGCAACCACATGAGCAATACAAAAATATACTGGCCACTCAATTGTTGGTTTCAGGGACTGACCATTTAACTTAAAGGGGATGGGGCCATATTCACCTTTTTTTAACACTACAAATACTTTTTAACACTTATTAGGACAAAAAAAATTGGTTGAATGCTACAATAACCCCATTAAGATTTCTGGTAATTAGCTATACCTGACCCCAAGATTAAGCCAAATAGGAAATAAAGATAGGTGTGCATTTGGTCGATATTAAAACCAAACTTATCATTATAAGATTTGTTGATAATTGGTTAATAGGATTTTTAGTTTCTGAGACAGGGGTCCAATACTTTTTGAAAAAATTGGAAAATGATAATCATGGGAATAATGGGGAAATCACTGTTAAAAAAGGTTGCCACTTTTTGTCCTTAATTTTCGCTTACAATTGCCGCACAAACCTATGTATTTTCTTTTGCTAATTGGAAGTTCACCATGTTTGTATGGGTGTAATCTTAGCTTTGAAAAGGAAATCACATTAGGTCTGTTTTTAGATTCATGCAAAAGTAGCAGACCCCCTTATGGAAATAGCATTACAGCATAATTGTGCTATTGTAACCTGAAAAGTTGTAAAAAATTTGATCACTAACATGCATTAATTCTATTATTTTATAAAACATGATTAAAACATCTAGATGATTTTTTAAGAGTTATTTCACTTAGGTGTTTGGTTTGCCCTTACACAGAATGTAGGAATTATCGGTTTAAGAATCATATGAAAATTATACAACAGTCAAATTCAATTCTATGTTGTTATCAGGGGCCTTGAACCAGTATTTTATTCATCAAAGAAGAAGGGGCTTAAAGGGGCCATACTGCCCTCCTTTCATGTATAATTATATTCTTACTAGGTCAAGTTATAATTTTTTTTTACCTTTGCCCGTCAATTTTTTTCTTCTTCAATCAAAATAAAAATGTTAATAAAGCAACAACAAAAAATAATAATAATAGCCCTGTCTCCTTTTCAATTTTAACAGTCAGACCCTTTGAAACAAGACTGATCCTGAAATGCGGAAGTACCTGCCATATCAAAGATTATCAAGTCTCTGACAAATTCAATTAACATTTTTAGCACACATAAAAGTTCCTGAGATAATAAAAAAAACAAGCATTCCTAACAGATAAAGATTCTGACTACATCTACAATAACAGCTAGAAATACACAGACATACAACTGACTTACAAAGGTGTGTCACATTCAGTAGGCGTATTATTACAAAAACTCATTGACATCAAACAAGAATAAATTATGAAATTATGTTATCAAACTTTAGTTTGTCAAATGAAACCCAAAGAACCAAAAAAATAATTTTCACTTCTAGATTTTGTAAATTTTTCTGTTTTAACCAATTAATAAAAAAAAGAAAATAAAAAGAATTTCGTGCAAATTAAAATAATAAAATTAAGTCCATATATAACAAAGAGATAACACAAGTAAAATTGATAAATTAATTGATCCATTCCATGCATTTATATTTGCACCAAAGATCTATAATATGTTTATAAATTGAAATTTATAGAAAATAATGTTATGATGTTATGGTTCATGGACCTTATTTTAACAAAGGAGAAAAACACTTGCTTTAAGTCATAATAAGACATTGCTTGGTAGTCATAGCAACAAGATACAAATAAGGCAATACCATAAAACATAAAAATAAAACTGTCCAACAAAGCACTTATTATTCTCTCATACAAATGAAATTTTGTGCACAACTTAATGGAGTCATTTATTTCTCCAAAACACATTTATACACATAAAAATCTTTTGTTCAAAACCATGTAACAACTGTCATGTGACTACAACATGCTGTTTTATTTGAGGACTGGTTGCCTGTTACCCATAATTCTTAATTAACAACAGGTAATGCTGACTGGTTTCCATCAATCTAAATAAACTGGTTCCTCTTATTTTTGTTTTTGCTATTTCTAACAGTGCTAAAAACAAACACTGCATTCCTGATCTTAAAAAATCAACATGAAAAAAACTACAGTTAATGAAGATTTTTGGAAAAAATTGTCAAAAACTTAAATAAAGTTGACATATCATAAGAAGGAAGTTTTTTATGTTCTTCGTGTGTTTTATGTGTGTGGACAGACAGGTAGGTATAAAAATTTGATTTTATATTAAACTAATAATTAATTTTTTTTTTTTTCAAAAAGTCACAATGTAACCCTAGTCAATTTTACAAATAATGAAAAATGTATAAAAAAAATAAGTAAAACAAAATGAACTTTTTAGCAAGAGCATTTATTTGGTTACAATGGGGTTACCAAGGAAACTTATTGTTGTGTTTAAACTGTTATCGACTAATAGCAATCCAGGAGATTTACAATTTTCAAATTAACAAATTGTTGAACCCGTTTGGTAACTTTTAAATCAAAGTGCAACAAAATTACAAGTTTTCAAGACCAGGAATTGCAAATGTGTGTTCACACTAATTCAGCATCCGATGTTAACAATAAAGTACAAGCATAGACTAATCATCTGTTCTCAAAGGAACCAGATTCTTTACAGGGAACCAGATTCTGTAAAATTCATTAAAACTTGTTCAATCAACAAAATCCAGGTCCTGACTTTCCTGACAGCAAACAGACAATGAAAATCACAAGAATTTTTTTTTTGGCTTTGTAACAATGGGCACTAGGTAACCATAAATATCACCGTCTTTTTAATTGATTTGTTATCCATTCTAATCCTTGGTATAACCTGAAAATATATAAATATTTATAAGTTATTAATAACTTGCCATGATTTGCACTTTTTATAAATATTGGGGTGATAGTATGCAGAATCTTGCATGCATATTGATTGATTCGGATAAAATCAGACCATGCAGACATGATTTCCCAAGCGTTGAAAAAAACAAAAATTGGTAATAGGTTCCAGCCATATTTGTATATGAAAAAAAATAAACAATACCTGAAAATCCTATCTCAAAAAAGAAGATTTCTGTTTTAAAGCAAAGTTATGCTTAAAAGTCTAGCAGCTGATATTTCATGCATATTCAGGATGAAAGCATACGATGAGACCAACGGAAGACACCTGCTTTTACTTAACCCACATACTGAGTGAGATTTTTAACATGGTAGCTCAAGACAATAGACATGTCACTTTTTTCTTACACACGAGTCTGACTATGAGTCAGAATATCCTCTGACTCCTGCATGCCTTATGTTTGGAAAAAAAAAATATGAAAATGAAAAGATCTGGAGTAAATGTCATAGAAACTGCACTCAAACTGCAAGCAAAATTACAGGGAATTTAAAAATCAAGAGGTCTCCTCAAGGCCTTCAACAAGGGTAAAATTCTGCTCCTTGTGAAAAGCTCTTAATCGCATTAAATAAAAATCATGTACATGTATGTGTTATATAATACTGCTATTACCTAAATATTATTAAAAAAGTACATTTAACAGAATATTAAACACAAAGACAAAACCTATAGGACAGGCACATGAGACATGTGGGGGAGTAAAAGTGATTAAGTGAGTACCCAACCCTCCCTCAAAAAGAGGTCAAAAGAAATATCAAAGAATGCAAAAGCAGTATTAGGCGAACTATAAAAATCAAACAGAAATTCACCCAATATGAGTTAAGAGTACCTGAATCAAAATAAATGTACTGAATAAAAATATACGCAAAAAAGATAGCAAGCTTAAGGTATAGGTGAGATTCCAGATGATAAAACATCAAGCCTCTCAACATGAAATTTCATTAAATAAAATATGTCTGATGATTTATTACTGTGTTGTCAATAAACATGATTAAAGACAAGATGGATGAAATGTCAAAATTTTAAATTTTTGTGTAAGCATAAACATTTTTTAATGTTTTCTGTATCAGCTGATGTATCAAACCCGTGACCTTCATCATTTGAAGCAAGCAAGGAACAAATAGAACACCGGTACCATGACCAAAGTGATTATATTTTATACGGCGTTAACACCTAATGCAAATTGATTCGTATTATCAAATGCGCATTTAGCAAATAATTAAAATTTTAATGTTTTCAGTGCACATTGAATTTGCTTTTACATATGTGTTAACATCTGAGATGTCGTCAATTCGCATTCTAAAGCACATTTAATTGGCATTATACTTCCGTGCGAACGAGGCATTATTTTTGTCCCCCTATGGTAACCAAAGAATATATAGTCAACAGAGTTAAATTTTGAGTTTCAGCGATTGAATATTGAAGAAATACAAATAGCTAATGGGATAACAGATTATAATGCTACCTACCCTTCCCCAGTTAAAGCACAACAGGCCTGTATATGCCATGGGTGATCTTTGATTGATGTTAAGTTGAGGTGTTGGGAAATCTCAGCTGCCGACATGGAACCTTTGACATCCTGTTTATTGGCATAAACTAATACTGCAGCTTTTCTTAGATCCTACAATGAAAAAACCAATGGAAATAAGTTAGGCATTTAAGTTTAGAAATCAAAAACATGTTTAATCCTGCCACATATTTCATGTGCCTGTCCAAAGCTAGGACCTTGTAATTCAGTGTAGTGGTTTCCCTAGAATTTTGCCACAGAATGTTTACTTTTCCAAATGTTGATACATAAGGGAATTTTATAAGGCCAATTAAAAATAATTGTTCGATTTTCATCCCCACCTGCCCCTAAAAAATTTGACGAAATAAAAAAAATTGGAAATTTTTTTAAATGTTTGTTTATAGTCACAATTCCAAGAATTTCTGTGTCCACTTCTGGTGTGGTCTAGGTTCAATAGATTTTACTGCATATATTTGTAAAGTTAAACACAAATTATACATTAGTTAAGCACAAATTATATACATAAAATTATTTTATAAGGTTGTTTGAAGGGTATGTCTGTGAGATAAAAATATAAAATAAAATTTTCCCAATTGCCCCACTTTTATATGAAGAGGTGGATGAAAATCTAGTTATTTAGTTTATGTGGCCTAAATCAATCAACATCCCTAATAGTTTATTAAGCCTAGAATAAGACAGCAAGCTTGTCAAAATTTTTTTCTTTGTGGCCTAAAAAGACCAAAATTTATCAAATGTAGATGAATTCATATGGAATCTCAGCCAGGGCATTACTGCCAATGTTTACTGATAAAACTCTTAGTAAAAGCCTACTTTTATACCAATTGATTGATTGATTGATTGTTGCTAAAGGCCACGTAGGTAATATTTCAGCCAAATCATGGTGGGAACATACAGATATCTTATAGTGAACCTTATTCTATATCCATTTTAATGTCAGGTATGCATACACTGTATGCACAGGTCTTCTATCAAATGTACATTTTTGACAAGGTCAGACATAGCAAAGCTTCTTATTTTTAAATCTTACATCAGGTCTATATGTAACTTCACCCACCTGGTGCCAAAAAAAAACAGAAGCTGCCAGGAGCCTGTCAATGCTCACCTGTCATACAGTTGCCAAAATAAAGTTTTCAGTAAAAGCATTTAAATTAACTATGATTGGAATAGCACAAGCAAGTTTTGCTGAGGCAGCCATCTTGTTTGGCAGATGCCTGATACAATTCTAAAAGGAATATAAAAAAGGAACCATTTCACGAAAGAATGATTCTAATGGAGTTAAGTTACAGATGAGAAAATATTTTTGTATGAATTTCCAATAGTGTCCTATATCAAAATAAGTTGGGCCAAGGCAGCTGTCTTGGTTGGCGGATGTGGTCAATAGACAAAATTCTGAAAGAAGTTCTCCTGGGGACCATTTAAACAAAGTAAAGTGCCAATGGAGGAAGTAGATCCAGACAAGAAGATTTTTTTCATAAATTTTTCATATAGGCCCATGTAAAACTAAGTTTGGCTGGGGTGGCAATCTTGGTTGGCAAGTGAGCTCATCAAACAAAATTGCTGAAAGAGACCCAACTAGGAATCATTCCACCAAAGTTTGGTTCCAATTGAGCAAGTAGTTTCCAGACTTTAAGATTAAAGATTAGCACAGTAGTTTCAGAGGAGATTTTTTAAATTCATCCCCCCTTTTTTTCTATTTTTAGTCTGGCAGCCATTTTGTTTGGAGGTAAGGGTCATTGGACATAATTTTAGTAAAGGACCGCCCAGGGACCATTCCAGCCAAGTTTGGTTAAGATTGGCTCAATACTTTCAGGGGAGAAGATTTTTCAAATTTCATCCCCCTTTTTTTCAATTTTAGCCTAACAGCCATTTTGTCTTGAGGCTGGGATTGTTGGACACAATTTAAAAGAAGACCACCTTGAGACCATTCCGTCAATGTTAAGTCAAAACTGGCTGAGTGGTTTCAGAGGAGATTTTTGAAATTCATACCCCCTTTTTTCTATTTTTTGTCTGGTGGCCATTTGTTTGGAGGTCGGGGTTAAGATTGGCTCAATGCTTTCAGAGGAGAAGATTTTTAAAATTTCATCCATGTTTTTTCTATTTTTAGCTTGGCGGCCGTTTTGGTTTGAGGTAGGGGTTGTCGGACACAATTTTGAAAGAGGACCACCAAAACACCATTCCATCAAATTTAAGTAAAAGTTGGCTGAGTGGTTTCAGAGGAGAAGATTTTTGAAATTCATTCACCTTTTTTTCTACTTTTAGCCTGGAGGCCATTTTGTTTTGAGGTCAAGGTCATTGGACTCAATTTTAGTAAAGGACCACCCAAATACCATTCCAGCCAAAGTTTGCTAAGATTGGCTCAATACTTTCAGAAAAGAAGATTTTTCAAATTTCATCCCCCCTTTTTTCTATTTTTAGCCTGGCGGCCATTTTGTCTTAAGGTCGGGGTTGTTGGACACAATCTGAAAGAGAAACACCAAAAGACCATTCCATCAAAGTTTAGTTTTAGGTAAGGTGAGCTAAAAAGGAATAAGATTTTTCTTGAAAAGGTTATTCCCTTGAGGTCAAGGACATCTGAAATACCAAACCTGTCAAGTTCTGATGATTGTCATATTTGAGATTAAAAAACAAAATTTTATACCTTTCTAATAATGACAGAATTATGTTTTAAATAACACATAATTAATATTCAATTATATGAAACGAGTGATAAACACTGACAAAATATCAATAATCATGATAATAGTCGTAATCAATTTCATCAAAATTTCAAACAATCTTGGACCTATTTAATGACCAAACATGAGTTCACATATACAGGTCTGATTATGCCATATCACACACTAATTGTTTCCTACCTGCTAAGAGTCAACAAAAAAGCATGTAGTCAGCTGATTAAATACATGTAATTTGACCATGTTGACATGTGGGAAAAGATTATTCAACTAAACTCAAATGTACATGTGTGTTTATCTTGTTATTATCACCAAGATACTATTTGAAATACAAATCTGCTAAAAAAGTCATTCTAAAAAGGGGGTGAACAAGAAACAAAAAACTTGTTAATAATATTAGCCTTACAAAACATTTTATTAAAAATTACTCAAGGCTGTAGTTCATGAACTTCTGAACATATTGTTATTTGTCAAATATTACCTTTAACATGTATAAATAAGAGTTTGTCAGATACTGGTTTTAGCTTGTGCTGTTTGAATAAATTATTAAAGCACAGGCAAATCCGTTCATCAAACATTCTTATTCAAAAACAATGATTTCAAATGGCCAGCATCCAGATTTTTTTCAGCATAGGGAAAAAAGGGGGAAAAAAGTGTCTCCTCATCCTCCCATCAAACAAAGATGGGAAAATCTAATCATTTTCAACATTAAAATTGCTAGCCCTACTCTGTACTCTACTGGGGAATTCCTTATTACAGGTAATGACAGCTGACAATAATTGACATCTGTTTCTTATGTTTAAAGTCATTTAACAGTCATCATCCTTATTTTCCTTTGGTGGTCATGTTTATAGAAATATAAAGCAAAAATCAATAACTACAACTGGTTACAACTGGTTCACATACAAAGAAACATATGTTGATAAAAAATGTTGATGCTTCAATAGAATTTTTTTTTCTATTGCCTTTTTAGTAAACCTGTGGGGTAATTTGAAGGCTGAATTCAGCTGGGTGTTGATGCAACAGAATTTTTCTTTCTTTTACATGTAAGTAAAATTTGTGAAGGGGAATAAGGCTGAATACAGTGTGGTGAATTACATGTATTCCATTTGACTAAAAATTATATTAAAATATAAACAACATTTGGTAACATAGATATTTTCCTTTCAAAATTACTTTTTTAGATACTGAAACTAATTGTCGTCAAAAGAAAGCACTTCTGTATGTCAAGATTGGGCACATGTACCTGGTGAGATAGCCTCCACAAATTTAATGGCAAAAGAAAGAAAAATTCTTTTGAATCACCACCCTGAATTTAGCTTTCAAACTCCTCCTGAAATTTTACTTAAGGCTAAAGAAAGAAAATTTCTATTGAATCTCCACACTGATTTCAGACTTCAAATCCCTCCACAAATTTTACTTGAGAGGCTAAAGAAAGAAAAATTTTATTCAATCACCACACCAAATTCAGACCTCAAACCCCTCCACAAATTTTACCCAAGAGGCAAAAGAAATAAAAATTCTATTGAATCTCCACACTGAACTCAGACTTCAAATCCTTCCGCAAATTTTACATAAGAGGCAAAAGAAAATTTCTATTGTATCTCCACACTGAATTTAGACTGGAAAACCCTCCACAAATTTTACTTCAGAGGTAAAAGAAAGAAAAATTCTATTAAGAGACAGCTGCATTGGCCAGATTGTTTTTTGTACAGTACTCTCAACAGTTTCAAATCCAAAACCTTTCAACATTTTCTTAAGGTATTCACACCATAACTGACCATGCTATTATCAAATTGATTGATTGATTGAATGGTGCTTAACCTCCAGTGACAAATATTTCATGCATATTCAGGACAAGAGCATATTAATGATGGCATGATGATGAACAAGCCATGCTTTGTACTAAACCGACATGCTGAGCCATATTTTTAATGTGCTTGCTCATGAAAGCAGCAGTTGACAGGAAGTGGTGCCACTTTACCAAGACACATTATTCTGACTGGGTCAACCAGTCTTTGCTCTTACTCCTAAATGCTGAGTGCTTAGCAGAAAAGCAGCTAAATACCAATTTTAATGTCTTTGGTTTGACCCAGCCCGGCATCAAACCCACAACCTTCCGCATTCGAGGTGAGCATGCTAACCATTACACCACCCAGGCAGTCAAGCTATAATTAACAGAGGTGCTTCGCAAGCGCAGCATGATACGACCGCAGCACATTGAAATGTGAAAGGTGAACAAAAGAC
>JAULBM010336060.1:0-12794 GCA_032357055.1 Geukensia granosissima
ATTGTCTATATATAACACTTTTTCCAATATTTTTCTCCCCGTAGAAATCAAACCGTCCATTTTTGTCCACACATGCGTAACCAGAGAGACACTCTTTTTGAATTACTCCTCTTAAAGGGCGTCCCTGATTGTGGAGGATGTTAAAGATACAATCCGTCCGGAAAGGGACATTAAAGGCGCCCCGTGTTTTTGGAATGCCACGTCCTAAGCACGTTAAAGACCCTTTGTAACAGCTCATTTTGAGTGGTCAGTAGGCCTTCATTTACAGGGTTAAATTTTCCGCCCTTATCCATCCCGAAATTTTCCTGTGGCAGTTTAAAAGCCTTCCATTTCTGGCCCCTTGCTCACAGTCTACATATTATTTTATTGTCCCCCGCCTTTCGCGAAGGCGGGGGACTGTAGAATTCGCAGTTCCGTCATTCCGAAACGTTGAAACCACTGGTCCGATTTGAACCAAACTTACACAGATGGATGGAATAGAGAAGGGAAATCACTCAAAATGTCAGTGTCACAATATCAAAGGTCAAGGACATAAAAGGGGTCAAAAGGTCAAAAACAGTTTTTTTGTGCCGATTGGGAAATTTTTTTTCCAATCCGATTTCGATGGGTTTTTTTCGTTGGATTCCTCTTTTCAAAAGAGTTGATTGGTATTCCATCCAATTTTTCCTATCTCTTACCGTTTCCGAGAACACTAAGACCAAAGTTGGAAAAAAATTTTATTTTTCACAAATTTTTATTTCTCATCCGATTTCGATGGGGTTAGTTGCAACTGATTCCTTGTAAAAATGCAATGAAAGTTTCCCCTATGCATTTTAGGGTATATTATGCCATTTTTGAGTAACAAGGGGCCGAAAGGGGCTGAAGAGTGTCATTTTGTGCCGAGTAAGAAATTATTATTTTTCATCCGATTTTGGTGGGATTTCTTTTATTGGATTCCTCTCAAAGAAAGATGAGATAGGTATTCTATCAGATTTTTCCTATCTCCTTAAAATAGAAGTTGGCGAAAAATTCAATTTTTCAAAATTTTTTTTTTCTCATCCAATTTTGATGTGGTTTTTTTAAATGATTCCTTGAAAAATGCAACAAAAGTTGTTCCCAAGGATCAATGCAATTCCACCCCTGTTGAACGCCTTGTGCATAAAAGTTCTTTCCATAAAACAATACTAAAAGGCGGGCGACCTTGAGCGCTGCTCTATTTTTATACTTTACTAGAAAGCACAACTTACGCCCAACAAATGGCAAATGGCATATATGATCATACATGTATATAACATACAATTAAAATATCAAATGAAACTTAAGTGCCTTCTGTCCTGTTTAGTGACTTGTTTCCGTCTAAATATGCACGAAATATTTGCCACTGGACGTAAAGCAACTAACAATCAATCAATCTAAAAATTATGACAAACGATATGACTTCCAATTTTAAGACAGGGTACCGGAGCGATTGACCAACAGAACTGACTCAGCGCAAACCCCAAATGGCGGATTAGCGAGACCCTCTCTTTGGGGGTTTTCAGGTTATAAGTCTGCTCGAGAACAATAGGGGATAACGTGTATGGACAGTGCCACCCTCTTTCCACGTACAAGAACCCTCTTGTACATAGAGTTTTCGAAAAAAAGAAGGCTAATGCCACTACAAAAGGCACTTTTTCGTCCCTATCAATTATTTCTTTTTTCAGTGGCAGTCAAAAACCGTTGTTCTGTTGTGTCTCATCCCAACCCTTGTTAAATATTGATAATAGTTGAACTTGTTCTCTTCCTGAGTATTTACTTATTATTTGCCATATGACGTTAAGCAGCCAATAATCAATCAATCAACTTTCCTATTGTTGGAAAATTCATGCTTTATGTGCATAAGGGGTTTATGACTCGCTGTTGATCAATACTTTCGTGTCTGTTCCAAGAATAGGGATTTTCTGAAGAGAGTATTGCTGTTATCGCGTAAATTACTTAAAGGATACGACCCAACAAGGTTGAAGTGGTACTGCCTTAGATTTATGATCGTCATCATGAATTGGTTAATCCATTACAAATACCAGTGTCAGTATATTCAAAGTAGTCGTGCACCTGTTACCGGTAAATCAATATGGCGTTTAACTCTTGATTCAACTATCGGATTCAATTGACGTTAATCCCTCCATGGGCGGACAGGGTATAGAAATAGGTCGTTCGGTTTCTTCGCCTGCAGGTATAACCCCTGCTTTACGGCCGTCCGTTAGTTCAAGCGGGATGTATATATACTCGAGCTCCTCTTCTCGAAGGTTGTGCTGGGGAAAAATAGGCACCAGGTATCTCTGTCCTTGAGGCACTAGTCCTCTAAAAGGGGCGTCCATGATTGTAGGGAATGTATAAATTCACAATTCGTCCAGAGGGAGACGTTAAAGACGCCCCGTGTTTAGGAAATGTCACGTCTTAAGCACGTTAAAGACCCCTTGTAACAGCTTTTTTGAGTGGTTTGTAGGCGGCCAGTTACAAGGCTTAATTTTCCGCCCCTATCGTACCCGCAATTTTTCCAGTGGCGGTCTAAAAGTTTCTCCCTTGGCGGTCCCTTTGTTACAGTCTACATATTGATTTATTGTTTGCTAACTTGTTTCCGTCCTGAATATGCATGAAATATTTGCCACTAGACGTTAAACATCAATCAATCAATCAATTAATCAATCTTCTATAAATTTTTGCGTAATGTCCAGATATTATTGTCAAGTTTTAAATTCTTATAAAGCTTTGTCAGTAGTAAATGTTTTTAACTGTCAGCCACCAGAATACTAAACAGTTTATTATTAATTACACGTTTCTCTTAAAATATAAATAATAATCCAAAGCATAAAACATTTTTCCTGTTTTAACATTGTACGAAAAAAAAAAACGTGAATCTCCAAATAAGATATCAAAACAAATGAAAACAGTAGGTTCGTAGCTTGCAGGAGACTGTTAAATTATAATTAAAAACCCTTGCATTAAACTCGGTCTGAATGACTACCTTCAATGACTTAAAGATTACATTACGTATCATTGTATATGCTGGACAGAAAATAGAATCTCCAATACATAAATAAATGAACCAATTTTTTATACTTACTGTTAACAAAGCTAAATTACCTTGCCTAATAAATAGATTTCCAAAATAACAAATACAGATGAAGGTATTTGGAGATTTTAGTTTGACTAGATAAAGTAATTTAAAAATTGGGCACATTTCTTGTGTTCGGACCTTTTCTCGCGATTCATAGAAGAAGAATACTGGTAAAACTATTTCTGCATGTTATCTAATCCTTGTTTAATTAATTATTGTGCAATGTATACAATGTGTACTTCCAATCTCAAGCTAGCGCGTGCAAACAAATAACTGATTTTACAATGTAAAATCTCCGTAGGGAATAAAAAAACTCGATGCAGCGGAAAATGATTGCTAAGACTTTTTTATAAGAATATGACAGAGCGTATTTCTTTCATAACCCCTTTACTCGTTCCAACAAACTCTGACATAGACTATAGATGTCTAGTTTGAGGGCCATGTATCTTGCAACCCCCTGTTTATTTTGCATTGATACCATTTTAATATTTTAAGAGTAAACAAAAATATTTGAAGGCTTAAAGGTTCCGGGGATTTTGTAAACTAATTTATTATTTTTGCTTCTATTTTCGATGATAACTTGGTATTTGACAGCTTTTAAAATTTAAAAAAACATCATTTTAAGAAAAATATGCAAACTAGATTTTAATGAAGTCATTGTGTGAATTTGATATGTCACGCTTTATTAATAGATTGATATCTGTTTATTTTAGAGAGAAAACGGGAGTCAGAGACAAGACCTCCGTCGTCACTTGAAAGTATGTTTCTAACAGCGGATACAACAACCCCCTTGTTTGAGAAAAAATAAGTAATCAAAGAAAGAAAACAGAAAAAAATGATAGAAAAAGAAAAAAAACATTGAATCTATTACTTGTCAAAAGTCATAAGCAGAAAACTATATATCAATTTTGGATTCAGAGAAATAGTTTTTCGATTTTAAAGGTTTCGAAAACACAGAATTAATTTGGCAAGGAAGAAAAGTTTAAAGCTTTTGATAAGGTTAAAGTTTTATTTTTACAAAGTAACAACTAATTTTAAAAACCACTGAGGGCAGCCGGGATGTAGAAAAAGACTGTTCGGTTTCTCCATCTGCAGGTAGAACCCCTACTAAAGAGGCGTCGTTCGTTAAAAGGATTTATAAATACCTCACCAGGAAATGCCAGGGAACAAAAGCCACCAGGTATCTGTGTCCTGGATCACTGGTCCTCCAAAAGGGTTGTATGTGGGGGATGTATATATTCACAAGCCGTCTGGAGAAAGACGTGAGCGACCCCTTGCAACAGCTCAATTAGAGTGGTCAGTAGGCGGCCAGTTGCGACGCTAAATTTTCCGACCGTACCCAACCCGCAGTTTTTCTAGTGGCAATAAAAATTTCATACCCTTGATGTCCCCGGATTACAGTCAACATTTTGATTAATTGTTTGTTAGCTTGTTTCCATCCTGTATAAGCTTGAAATGTTTGCCGCTGCAAGTTGAACAACAATCAACCAATCAATCCACCAATCAAAACAACTCTTAAATACACTGTTATCTATCTGTCAAAATAGTTTGTGATACGTTTTCCTTGATATCTATCATTATAATTACAATACAGGCCAGTGAAAGATATTGTTAGGTTTGCAAAGACAAAGTAGAAGATGAACAACACTTTTTGATATTTTGTCCAATATTCAAATCATGGAGAGATAAATTTTTCTTATTTTTAAAAAATCCGACTAACTCAGAGAATCTCATTTTAAAATCTTTTATAGTGCTACAATGCTACAATTACTACCACCATTTCAACTGTAGCTGTATTTGGTCGTTGACTGTTTAACAGAACTTTATATACAATTAAAAGTGATTAATAATTTTATTTAGTACTACTTCGAATTTACAAATGTATGTGTGTATTGTATTTGATTACACAATTTTGACCGTTGTCGTTGACTATGCTTATCAAATAAAATAATTTCAATTTGAATATATAAAAATGACCGATTAAATTGGTCTTAAACATAGTTTACTCTATAACAGGTTTTAAAACAAAGAAACCTGATAATTGACAAAGCTCTTACAGCCAAGAATTTTCAAGATTTGAATAATACGTACAACTTAGTTGGCCATTTTTGAAATTACCTGTAAACTTAAAACAAATAGTGCTATAATTTGGTATGTAAATGTTACCACTAGTCAAGCTTTTGTGGAGTGTGATTTTCGAGCATTATAAAATTATTTGTGCGTTTCTGCCTTTGTATTAATTTATTTTCAATAAAAAAAGAATTATCCCACAGTTAACAGTTTATGTTTTAAGCTATGAAATAACGTTTTACATACTTTTATCTGCCCCTGAATTTCTTTACCAAGATTTAACATTGAGGGTCGGCCAGCTTCGTTTTTGGCGGGAGAGCTTATACGTGTGACCTAGATATAAAGTTATTTAAAAAATTGCGCACATTTCTTTTGTTCGGATCTTCCCTTGTGATTCTTATAAGATAATTTATTTTTAAATTTCCATTCAGGTGCGCCTCAAACCATTTTTGTATGTTATTTATCAATCATAATTTAATTACTTAATTACAACGCAGCGTTGACAATGGGTACTCCCGGTCTCGCGCTGGCGCGTGTAAAGAACCACTTCCGGGAAACAAATGGCTAACTTTACAATGTAAAATCCCCGTAGAGAATTAACAACTCGCCGCAGCTTAAAATACATTGTGATTGCTAAAAAGAATTATTGCAATTTACTTGCACTTTTTTCAATATACAAAATAAACACTGTTTTATTATAATACTGTAGCCAGTTTTTTTTTCATAACGTTTTTACCAGTTCCAACAAACTCTGACATAGAGTATAATTGTTTCGTATTCCTCCTTTTTCATTTTTTCTAAGTTAATTCTGTGATATCCCTGTAGTTTAATTAACAAATATTCAAACAGATTTCATTCGTGTTTCTTTTTATAATCTACATTATAAATTCTTTTATTTCAAGGTCAGTTCTGACAATCGATAATCTACATTATAAATTCTTGTATTTCAAGGTCAGTTCTGACAATATAAATTCTTGTATTTCAAGGTCAGCTCAGACAATATAAATTCTTGTATTTCAAGGTCAGTTCTGACAAATGACAATCTACATTATAAATTCATGTATTTCAAGGTCATTATTTTCCTAGAGCGAATAATATGACACTGTGTATCGTATATATTTATGTTTATATAGATGCTGTCAAACAAGATAGAAAGCCTGCAATTGAAGAATCTACTGAAAGACTGAAGGAAATGCAATTTGACTTTCGATTGTCTAAAAAAGAAATAACACCTGCGTCCAGCGCTGTAAACGACCTCACAGAGTCATTTCTTAAAAAACTAAATGAAATGTCGTCCTTGAAATGGCTTAGCTTTAATTCTGGTTCTTACTATGATAGGACAAAGGTAACTATTACACAATACAATGATGTTTATTCCCCTTCACCTAGTTTCTTCATATGGTAAGAAATGATATCTTATTTGCATATGTAATATTAATGAATGTTTTGTATGCAAAATAACGGATTGTCTGCCATTTGCCTAAATGGAGCTTGGTTAAAGGATAAAATTGTTTTTCTTATTCATATGAGACCCATGCATTTTAAATTCAATTTTTTATGACAAACCTTTGCAACATTGTTGCCTTCAGTTATTCCTAACCGGACTTTTTTGTGCAGGATTTGACGATTCAAAATATTTTTAATGTTTATTTTAAAACTTTAATAGGTAACCAATAATAAAAAAGAATAGGTTTATAAATTATGCACACAGTTATATAAAAATGGAAAGATATAGGGTATATATCAGAGAGACTGCACTTCAACTAGGAGGGAATTCACAAATTTGAGAGGTCTCTGAAAGGTGCAATATGGGTGGAATACCAGTCCTTCTGAAAATCCCCAAACAAAAAAGATTACCACGCCTTCAAGCTCTTTCTCTTACTTTCGGGACGTCTCGTTAAATAAATGGTTTCCTTTTACTTTCAATATGAACCATACTCATATTTTTATCGTTTAGAATGGACATCCTGATGAATTTGACGTCATGGTTTATCCCGAAGTACAAGTTTCTGTAGACTTTACTGATTTATCAACACCAGGCTTCTATAAAGTGAAAATGATTTCCACTAGGGTACCCGAACTTGAAAAGACACTAAACCCACAACATTTTATTGTTCCTGGTTTATTCAAGATGTATGCGTTTAAACTGTTCGAAGATGCATTGCATGAATTACGAAAATGGCGACGGATCACAAGTAAGTTCATCGAAACATATCAATCTTGATTTGAACAGTGTGATATTTATGTTATCCCACACAAATACACATATATAAACTTCTAATGTGTCTAATTGGTTTTTTTTTGTTCATTAGCAATTGTATCATGAAAATACCCTTTAAATTTGGCTACGCCTGGTCTTATTGTCCAAATAACTCTTGTGTCTTTTGTAAAGTGTTTCTGCAATAATTTTGATAGTACCTTGTGATTTAATGGATATGTGTTTTATGAAATTGTCGGGCAATGGGTGAAAGTATTTGCTGGAGTACCGTTTCAGTTCTTTGTTATGAATTATTGATTTACCGCTGCTTATTGAAATATAAAAACAAATAATTAATGTAGCATTGTAACTTGATGGCAAGAAGTAAACCTTATGTCGACACTAAGGGTCTTTTATTTGTTGTGATGTTTGAGATACTCATCACTGAAGGACTTACAATGACTTTCATGATAACAACAGCAAAAATGTCTGTTGACTTGCAATTTGGATCTTTCCCGTTTTAATATGATTTGATTTCTTTTTTGAATAAGCACCATATCCATTTCTCATTATCAAATGGTAAAACGTGAATGAGGTTTCTGCACTTTAAATCGTTTCAAGCTTTAGATTAGGTCGGAGCTATTTGGACCTTTTATTTTTCTATTGCTTTTTATGGTTCAAAATCACATCCATGTATATTTGTTATAATTATGTTTACTATTGCATAATTGCATGGTGGATTGGTACATGTTGTCTGGCCTTGTTTGTGTGATATTGTTTCAGAATATAATTCAGTAGTAAATTTAGATGACAGAAACAATTATGACCAAAGAGATTTTACTTTGACAATGAAATGGTGAACATTTCATTTAGATGTGATATTGTTATCAAATAACATTAATAGTAATAATGTGTAAAGCGAGATGTATTCGTTTTCCCAACTGTATCAAAACAGGAGATTTGGCATAATTGTCCAAGAGACAGCCATCCACCAAATGAAAGTAGAATTTAAACTTCTACAGGTTTTATTACGGCCTTCTATAATGGACCGGTGTCTATACCATAACGGAAACTGTAAAAGGCCCCAAAAATCAAATTGCTAAACTTTTAACATAACACGACAATTGACCAAATCTATTGAACAAATGACAATTAATGACCAATTAAACAATAACAACTACTGGAATTAGGCTTCCTAGCTTGGGAAAGGCACATTTAGTATGTGGCGGGGTTACACCAGTTTGGGAGCGCTCAACCCTTCCCCTAATCTGGGACAGCGTTTTTTATTCGTGTGTATATGGCATTAGCAAAAATTATATTTGAAAAGATGTGAAGAGAGATATTTTATTTTTTCAATGATGAACTTTATATGAAGCAGCATTCCTGCCTCACCTGTCTACTGAGTTGATACCACTCAATTTGTATTTCTTTGCGTCACGTATGACTTACCTGGATAGAAATACAAAATTACCAATGTTAAAGTTGTCAATGATAGAAAAGCTATGCATTATCTAATTTCAGTGAAATGACCAAGTCGTCGCTTGGGAAGTATTTAGTGTTAAACCATGACTTGGTTGATCAATATAATGTATCGCGCTGTCGTAATTGTTTGTAGTATCACCATGTCTTGAATACGTGTAATCTGAAATCTTTGCTGTCTTTACAAAGGTTTTGATTATAGGCCTGTCTTTTGGTCTCGTTTGAATTGTTCATTTAGCTTCGCGTTTAACTTGTTGGTATACTATTTCGTGTTCCATCTTGTTCTCGAGATTACCATGTCCAATGATTTGTCCTTTTGTCTGACCCTACTATACTGTTTTTTTCTGTTTTGAAAATGTGTCATTGCTCTTAGTATAATGAAATTATTTATAACAACTTCATGCAAAACAACCTCCCGGTATAACATATTAACTATCATAGCAATCATATTGGTATGTTGTGTTAACTTAGCGATATTATGTAGAAGTCAGATAGCATTTTCAGCCTTTAAATGTGAAAAAGAAATGAATTGTGTATTTTCAGAGAAAGAAACATCCAACAGTAGTCCATCGTATGCAATATATTTCAACGCTATTCCTGGACGAAAACCAATTGATATTGATCTGGTTCCTTGCTTGAATATAAACGGATGGCCTGAAATTGCAAAACCACTGGACCCGGATTGGATATCGTTAAATAAAGTTGTGAATGACGCGATGTGGACATATGATGTTGTCTGTAAAACATATCCTGGAGGTGAGACACGAAAATAGTCACTAAAGATCTAAAATGATTTTCATTAATTACATTAACTATGCGCTTGAACAATTTGTTTGACAAATTACATAAAACTAGTAAGTAATAAACGGCGTCTATAAACAATTGCGCACACTTGCAAAATTATTTGTCATTATTTGCTCAGAACAATGAAAAGGTAAAAGCAAGTGAAATTATCTGAATTGACTCATTTTGATATATTTTACTCTTCTGTTAAGTACAGATACAACACCAAATGTTAATTGTACATTTAATATCTGATATATACAGACATAAACATAGTTTTCTGATAGTTGTAGTGACATGAATTGTGTTGCAAGTTGTATTTTAAGATTTCTGATTTTGATGTTGTACATGAGTCCACTTCATTTTATAATAATGACGTTCAAAGTCCTGTAGAATAAAACATTCAGAACAGGATAAAAGGTAGAATGATTTTTGTATACTGGGTAACGCTACGAGTGACACTAGTTTAGCAGGTGTCGATTACGCCTTCCAGAGTCACTCTAGTTTTTAGGTTTGGTTTTACTTTAGCTTTAGTTTTCGGTGCAGTGACTTGTATACTATGTTTGTCTTTCGTTTCATTTTGTTCGCCATGCTCTTGTTTGTCTTCTGATTTATCTGTGTCTGTCGACCTTCAGGATCTTCAAATTCCTTTTATCGGTAACAAAAATTTTGTTTCATTTTTTAAAATATTTACCTAATATAACCTGAAAATTTGTTTGGAAGTCAATTATTCATGAAGTGTTATGAACTTTATTTTCTGTTTTCAGACGCAAAGAATAAAAATTTGCTGTGGCGTTTATCATTTACCAGAGCGGAGAAAATGTTGGTCAGACATGCTAATAGTGCAGATGCATCCAATTTTAAAAAGAATGCCTTTAGAACAATTAAATGGTGTATCCAGGGCGTCAAGGACAAACATCCGGGTAAAATACAGAAATTCAGCTCTCATAATATAAAACATTTCATGTTCTCTCAGTATGATACCTGGCCAAAAACAGAAAAAAATGAAGTCATCATCCAGAGAAATATTATAGAAAACTTAATCAAGGCACTAAGTGTTGATTTGCCTTTTATTGCAAACTACTTCATACCCGCGGAAAATGTCATAAAGAAAATACCAAAAGAAGAGATAAGCTTGATAACCAAAGGATTGCAGGATGAGCTTAGAAAATTACATAGTTAATACACAAATTTTATACAATCTGTGAAGAATATAAAAAAAATAAAGTTTGAATTTCAAATTGCCATTATATCTTAATATATAAAAGATGTGTTTTAAATTGTTAACTAGCGCGTTTTGAGCCAGGAATGCTTTATGTATTCTACAGAAAATTAAACGTTCAGCTGCTATATCTGTATAGACGACATGGTTTGGTTAATTTTTGGTAAGATAACCAAAGGAAGTAGTTAAATCTTACTGTATGAGATTAACCACAAATAAAAAGGATTAAAAATGGTAATTTAGCATCAAGTATAAAGGTCTAAATTTTTCTAATTACAGAACATTTAATTTTACTTTCGAAAGGTTTGTTGGCAGTAATTAGTTTCTGTAGTCATGAATTAAAATCCATTTTCTAATCAAACGATTAACCTTAAAAGAAGTACGAAAAAAGAATGAGTTTATATGTCACCATTTCAGTTTTATGCCAATTAAAGTGAAAATAAAACTCCATATAGTTTTTACCATTCGGTTGCCCTCCTTTATAAACACTCGGCACTTCGGTTTCTTTTTATGTATATAGATAACGGGTTGGCAATATCATGTTTAATTTATACACCTGCGGATAAAAAAAAAGATTTTGTCTCCAGCGACCTTTTTTGAAAGAAAAACAAATCCCAATGGCAACCATGGAAATGGAAATGCATTACCATAAGAAGTTATTTGCCAACGTCTAGGAGTTCTATTCGGGGTGTTTTCAATAATTTGAAGCCTTTAACAGTCAGGATAAGCACCATATATGGAATGAGGTCTTGAAAGGTCAAATTACCCTAAATCTCGTCTTATTTTTCTGGATAAAAATCTGAGCACGGAATTTAAAGATATTGCAAATTTGAATATAATCCCAAAGTCTCATCAAATTTCTATGCTCGGATTTTTGCCCGCAACCAAATGAACTTTTCATACTTTAAACAATAGAATTCAACATTTTTGCAAAATATGCGAAATTCTTTTGAAACATAGTTGATGCTTATAATATGTCTAAAAATTAAAATTGGAACTATCTAAATTTTTAATTTAAGAAGTATATGCAAATTTATGATACTTTCCGTTTTTGGTAATGGTGTGGACTGTTTTCTCTAAACACAAATTTTCCAATTCGACATTTTAAATGGAGGCGGAGCATACCGGTAAGACAATGGAGATTTTATAGCATGTATTCGACATTGGTAAACTTGAGGTCAATGCATCTGCTGATGGACAGGAGGTCCCGAGGGTATTCACCAACCTTACTGTCGGACTTGTCTTGGATGAATTTTACCAAGAATTATTTTATAGAAAATTCAAGGAATAAGTTAGTTATTAAACAATTGAAATGAAGGACAAGGATTGATTTCATGTGTTGTACGTAGTAGATATTGCTGCCTATTTCGTTTGTTTGACTATAAGACAATAATATTATGTTTCCGTGTAATATGCCAAAATATGTCCCGAGGTTGGAAGGCATAATGCACGACCCGGAGGGGAATGCATTATTCCTTCTAACCTTGGGACATTTTTTGGCATACATGTATTACACGGATTACACAATATTATTGTTACTATTACAAAGTGAGAAAACCCCGCCTATTAATTATCATATGATTTTTCAAAGACCGCCTTTGACAGGCATACAAAAGGAATTCGAAGATAGACAAGACAAGACCATGGCCAACAAAATGAAACGAAAGACAAACATAGAAAAACACAACACTACACAGAAAACTAAAGCTGGAGTAACACGAACCCTACAAAAACCATTGTGAGTTCAGGTGCTCCGGAAAGGTAAGCAACTCCTGCTCCATTAGTGGCACCCGTCAATGTTAAACTATATTTGGCTAAAGCGGCCATGTTTGATGACGTTCTGAAATTTTTTTTGCCCGCAACCAAATGAACTTTTCATACTTTAAAAAGTAGAATTCAACATTTTTGCAAAATATGCGAAATTCTTTTGAAACATAGTTGATGCTTATAATATGTCTAAAAATTAA